>JAOEGS010000202.1:0-26753 GCA_025447755.1 Corythornis vintsioides
ACCTCAGGTCTTTATACTTTTAACTATGCCTTCATTGTGTCTGCAAGGTCTTTGCTCTAACTAAAGCCTCATTGTGTTCATAGGCCTATGCATGGCCCTTGCGGCCCTATGCATGGCCCTTGCTTCGCAGCCATTCTTCTGTTAAACTCTCCACAACAAATTGTCTTACAACTGCACTTTATGTACTCAGGAGTATAAAATTTATGGTAATGCCCAAAATGGAAAGAAAGATTATTGCTTGATCTTTAGATATGCTAAATCCAGTCAAATGGATTCCGCTTTGATAACACAGATATTTTCATAAACAGATAATGAGAAATAGTGCTTACATGTTTTGAGTATTTTCATCATATGCCAGGATTTTGATAACCTCCCAGTTTCCTGATGTCAGGTGTCTCACACTGATTTGCTCACTTTTAGCCTGGAAAGTGATGTAAAAATATTCTTTCACCTTACTTGTTACATTTTTCTTTGCCTTGCAAAATTGTCTGCACACATCATTACTGATTACAGCTTTTTAAACTTTAATATGCAACATAACATCTTTAAATTACAAGCCTCAGATTTTACAGGCCTGAACTTCAAGTATCTTTTCTCTCCCATAAATAACCTTTTCAAAGTCAGTATAATCATCTTAGTTTCCATCACAACTTTTCTTTGTTTCCCACATGCCTACAAACAACAGAGTCCTGTACTTCAAGCTAAGGATCTTGTCATTACACATATTTTGTTTCAGTGTTTCTTTTCCTTTACAGTGGCATAGCAGGGGAATCACAGAATCTAAATCTAATTGAAGTCCCTGCTCCACCATGCATTCTGGAGAAGCCCCCCTTTATCCAGGGTCTATAAAGAGTGTCTAAGATTAGCTCCAAATTTTGGTAACTTATCTAAATGCTTTTAAGCTGGAGAGAACCCCTTGCTCCCTCTCATAAATTGTTTCCATCCCAGTGTGAGTCTCAAATACTAGAACTGCTACAAGGGGAAATTCAAAATATTTCTTAAAGACAGTGATGGCAGTTTTTTCAGCCAGTTCACCTTCAGGTAAAACCTAACTCTTTGGCTGGAAGCTGCAGACATAGGTCCTTATCAGACACAGGTCAAAACAACTTAAAGATAAGCTCATTTGAGACTTCTTCCTAGTGCAAAAGGTAAAATTCTTGCTTAGGCTTCTGAAGATTAAAACTTCAGCCATGAACATATTTGAACAGTGTTTTCTTTGTTTTTTTATTTAACAGATCCACAAGGGAAGAATGATGTAGTAACTCTATGACAAGTCTTGCAAGTACCAACAAGAATCAGGAGGTTGTGCTAAGTGCCATACATATGTTTATCATGAGGGTTCCCTTGTTCAGGAAGGTTCCAATATTCAGTGCTGTCTCCAGGAATGACTAAAATATAAATTAGTGATTTACCAAAAGTGACTATGTCTTCTCTAGAGAGACAAGCTGTAACTATTGAAAGTGATATTTAAATATTGAGATCACAGAATTTAACAAGAAACAGCAATAAAAAGCCCAGCCAAGCATTAATAAACATGGTTATTTTTCAAGGTTACGGCCATAATACATAATTTATGAAGCTTGCAGGAAGTTCTTGCCTTGATCCATTAAACTTACTTTATAATTCTTATTTTGTGGTAGGGGAAAAGGAGACTTTCTAGAGTTGCAAAACCCATGGAAGAAATTTCTAGATACATAGCGTACAATTCAATCCCATTTTGAGATGTTTCTTTTAAATCATTCATAAGTTAATAAAAGCATTTGAAAACAATAAAATACACATCTAGTGCTCTACATTCAGACTGAATAATATGATAGACAGTAACCCTTTAAAACAGTAATGTGCTCTTACAAGAAGATTTAATTAGATAGTTCTGCTAACCTGCTTTGATGATATCATTTGCACATGCTTTTCTAAAGTATAGTCAAGGAAGTTCAGCCTAATCTCAGCATTTGTTGTAAAACTGACAAATAAGCCTCAGTGATTAAATTAATCTAAACGGAGCCATTAAAATTTACTTATTTCTCACTTTATGCTCACACTGATTCTATGTTTTAAGTTTCCTGCACTTGCAAGCTGATTTCCGTTAATGAGTTGATACCTGTACTGAGTAGTACAGAGAAGCAATGAGAATCCAAATTTCAATGCTACCTGAGCTCCATCATGAAAAAATGTGATCATCTGTTACCAACAACCTGCTGACTTCTTTATATTCTGCAGGGCACCTGTTATGCTACTGTGGCTCTCACAATGTGTGACAAACATCTGATGTGACATAGGACTTTATGTGCAATGGATAATATAATTTTTATGTCTCCATGTTTGCTTTAGAAATAATGGACAATCAGATTAATGCAGTGTGTAAAACACATCATGTAAACACATTTCCTGTCCTTTATTGCTCTGTATCAGCCCCATTACCACACAGAATGGTGCTTATTGATGAATAATGGTTAATATATGGGATATCACATTTCCTCCTCTATATAGGAGCAGCTATATATTTAAAGCCAAACTTTTTATGGGTGATACCATTCAGGCTTGTTTATTCATGGTGATTGCAGTCAAACCAGAAGTATTTTTGGTTTTCAGAGCTGTTCAGTACCCAGGGCTCTAATTCTCCTAAAAGGATAGAATACTAAATTCTTAATCATAAACATGATGTTAAATATTATTCTCGTGGGATTAAAACATTTATTTAAAAGTAGATTTAATTACCTTATTGAATAGGAGTGGACTTAATATCGTGCTTAAATATTTTCCTAAATTGAGATTAAATTTCTTGGGTTCTTTGATAACAAAAAGATCTTATGGGTTTAAGCTAATTTTCAGATGTACAGTCTTATTATTTAATGTATTTTAAGTACACTTAGTCATATTGGGAAAGAAACCAAAATAAAGCTTGATTGACTAAAAGGTTTTGGTCCGGGTGTGAATTTTTGTGTGGTTACTATATTAATACACCTTTACCAGACTGTCATGTGACTTACTGTTCTCTCTAGAATACAGAATTTTACATGTCTTTGATGCCTTTTTATTTCTCTGATTCTTTCTGGATATATTTACTCTAGTGAATGTGTATCTTGTTCTTTCTCATTCAGTTTAAATTGTCACTAAAGCTCATTTGTTCTGCCTGCACTACACTGTGAACATATTTCAGACTTAATAACGTTCATACCACAACACTGTCATAAAGGGAAATAATAGTATTGCCTGGTGCCAAGTCTGCTACATTGATGTTTTGAGTACCCTGATAATCTCTCGTATGTCATATGGATCTGCTAAAGTACCTGAATTAATGTTCTGCTGATTTAAATAGATGCCTTGGAGTGTTCCATTCCAGGGCATTATTTGCTTTATTAGTTCATCACAATTGCATACTTGTGACCTTCAAAGTGATAGTGCAAAGTTACCTTGTTTCAAATTCTTTAATGGGAAAAGTCAGTGTTCCTTGGAAACGTAAGCCACTGTAAAATGTTGCGAAGGGTAACAAAAGAGTCCTAATTTTCACAAAATTTTAAGTTTTGGGTATTTCCTCCCTTTACTGTTGTGTGTAAGACACATTCTGAATATTCAGAATTGACACTTGAAATTATAGTTATGCATACACAGAGGTTAAATGAGAGTTGCTGCAGGTCCCTTGAATTTCTGTGACTATAAAACAGCATTGACAGAAGGGTTTAGCAAGACAACATCTCTGCTTATCTATAGAGATAAGAAGAAAACATGAACTCTTCTAGAGAGTAATTCACTAGTAAATTTCATTTACAGATCTTACATGCTATCACAGCAGCTGTCTAAGAGAGAGTTCCACTTATTAAAGAAGTTATACATATATCCCTTGGTGCCAAGTGGCAATGTGGACAAGACAAATGACCACAACAAAGGAGTTCAGTCCTAGGTGATCATTAGAATATTAAAAATAATCTGAACCAAAACCTTACCTGAACAATAAACATGGCTATGTGATGAAATTCACCCCGGCCTCCCTGCTTCACTGGGACAGTCATGAAGAACTTACTGCCATCCTTGGAGAAAACTGGTTCTTCATTCTATAAATGTGAGACTGTGTTAGTTTGTCACACTTCCCACTAAACTTAACAAAACATCAGGTTAAGTTTCTTGTCTCTTTGGTTTTGGTGGCTGATGTGCTCCTAAGACAAATGGAGAAAAATCTGTAGATTTAAAATATATTCTGCCAAGATTAACAAAATGGTGGTGGCCAAAGCTAAGTGTAGTTCATGCCAGCAGTGTGGAAGTTTGTCCTAAAACATGGGTTACAGCCCTTGAAAACTTTGCCTTCCAATGAAAGGTCTGGTTGCAGTGGGACTTTGAAGGATACAGTCCTTTACGGACATACAATTAATGACAGAGGTAAATCCTACTAGCGATGAGGAGAACAAATGTTTTCATGGAATGGATTCAACAAAACATTACTAGGTACATACTTTAACACCCAGTGATTTTGATAAATTGTATGGAAAAATCAAGCACATTGAAATGACTCTGAATCATGGTCTTACCATAAGCTGTAGCCTGATGGTATTGATGATATTATCTCTCTGTGTCTAACTTTACATATTAAAATAAAACAGCTTGCTATGAAAGCATAGTTAAAAAAAAAAAAAAAAAAAAAAAAGATTTCTCATTTGCACATTCAAAATGAAGCCTGAAATGTATTTTAAATAGAATGTGTCTCATCTGTTTATTGGACAGCTCTTCTGAAGCTATGAAAATATAATCATGTTAGTTCATATTATTCTGGGTATGAATTTAGAAATACTATTCTTATACAGCAAAATTATAGCCTGCATGACCTCTAATCTTTTAACTCCTTCAGGTTTATTAGGGTAACATCATTTTTTAATCAGAAAAAAACCCAGTACAATATATAGGACATGCTTGGAAAGGGATTTGTCTGATGTATCTTTAACCATCCAAGAGTTAGGTGGTTAATCAGCTGGGCATCTAAGTGTTTACTTAACAGAATGCAGATAGAGCAGAAATTGAAGGGAATATTGCCTCTGAAACCCAGAGAGGTGTTTCAGTTCAAAGGGCTGAATCGCTCACTGAAAGAGTGTATCTCTTTCCACAGCTGACATAGTCAGCTAGCTAGTCCTCTACATTATGCTATGTGACAGAATTCCTACTACCAGAGAAACAAGTTGCCATCTGAATGTTTACACAGACACTGCTATAATCCTCATCTGTTAAATTTAGGATTCTAACCAGTATTCAATTTTAAAATTAGTGGATTTTAATAGCTTATAAAAAGAATAATTACATAAAAAATAAATGGAGCAATTACACATCATCCACCCATAAAACAGCATTTATACTATACCTGTTTAGGAAGCCACAGGTCTGACTGCATTTCATATTTCTAAAAAAGAAAAAAGTTGCTTTTATGGAATAGCTATTTCCACCAAACAGCAAAACTTCTCTAGCTGTTTTGTGCTTTTTTTTTCTACTGTGTTACAATCTTCACATATTTTCATTGGCACTTACATTGAAACAAACAATAATTTAATTATCAAGTCAGCTGCTTTATTCGGAGTTTTTTAGTAGAACACTGCAGGGGACCTAAGAATGCCTTTTACAGTCCTTTCTGATAAGCTATCAAGAAGCTTTACACAGGCAGTTCTATTTGTTTTTTACCTCTAGGCATCATCTGACAACTGGGTATTTTAGGTCCTTCATCAAACCTGGGCAAGCAGCCAGTACCTAGCTGAAATAGTGAGTATTTCTCAAATCACAATACCGTGATTTAAAGGGTTGTAGTGTGGCATTAGCAAAGAGAAACAAAAAAGAAAAAAAAGCAGATGATTTTTATAGGTCACAGTCACATATTAGATCATGCCATATAAAAAGAACAACCCAAACACTATGCACATATTGTTGGAAAAAAATATAGAATATACGTCAACTGATGTAAATTGTCACATTCACATTGAAGTAACAAAAATTTATTAGCTACAGAAGCATCTGAAAATATTCAGCCTGCAAAATTAAAAACCTGTAGCTACAACAGCAGCTGGTTTTATACAGTACTTTTTGGAACTGAGAAAAATGCTAAAAAAAACTTTATAAATGTTTATAGATGAAATAAAATAGTGTGATACAATGTTACATTCTCAATATAAAGCCATTTCTCATCCATTAATGAATTCAAGAGTATCACCTTATCCTATCACATGCATCACAGGAACTATCCAGCATTAGAAGCTTGAGCCTGCTCTAAGCTATGGTGTCACTGCATCACTATTGCTCCTCACCTACTTAAAAAAGGTGATTCACTCCACTTCTTCTGGAGTAGGATTTCTCAATCTCCCTATTATATTATGTTCTGGATTACAGGTCTCTGGATATCTACTTCAGACAAATCCATTTACCTTGGAGGACATATGAGTTTCCTTTCAGAAGTGACTTCTCACAGTGGTTCATGACCAGCCTTCTTAATAAAAGAGTACAAGGCTTATAGGAACCAGGTGAAAAGCAACCCAGTCAACAAAACTCCATGTTCACAATCTTAACCCATAGATTTATTCACAACATCTGAGTTGGGAAAAGCAACCTGAACTATGCAGCAAAAGAAGCAGACATGCTCAGAAATATTGCCTAACACTAACATGACTGACTTCAGTAGCAGACACTGATGGGAGCCTTTTGACTCAGAGGCCAAACTTACACCTACAATAATCACTCATAACCATTTACACTGTCAATTTATACCCTCTACTTTGGAGCATCTGCTTGTACTGATATTAGCATGTATAGAAATATACTTTTAGCTGTTTCTGGGAAGACATAGTGACTCCAAATAGGAAAGTGTCCAACTGCATTCAAGATGCAAGACTGACTGAAAATAGATGTAATGCAGGAGTGTCAGAAGTCAAAGTCTGAGTCAAGAGATGGGATGTGGCAGGATTCAAATATTAAAATGTATTTCAGCTTGGCTTGCATTCAAGATGAAACATCTCTGGTGCCTTTCAATTTTATTTTTTCCTCAAGTTATTTAATTCTGCTATTGAATTTACAGGAATTTTAATAATTTTACAGCTTTTCCTTAAACATTTGTAAACTGTGAGAGACAGAAAGATCTGAAATGAAACTCTGTACTGGGAGAGAGAAGAAACAAGGCAGCTGAAAGTTTCTGAAGGAAAACACGCTTGTCACAGCACTAGCTATATCCAAAATACCTGATGTTCAGCAGCTACAGTTTCCACTGAAGTTAATGAATGAACAAAGCTTAGTAATTCAGAAAATGTCACTCAAAGTTGCTAATTGCATGAAATAATTTCATCACATTAGGAGTTTTCTCACATCCATTTCCTCCCTGTTGACTAATTCAACCTGCAACTACCACATCTACAAATTGATTTCTAAAAATCTTTTACTGCATATGAAAACAAAATGCAGGAAGAAACCTTGAAAAGAGAGCTCTGGAAAAAAAACTGACTTACCCTGCTGCAAGCCCCAGTTGTGGTTTCACAAACTGTAAGGATGGAGATATTCTGAGGTCTGTTTAACCATCTCACCACAGCCTTGGTGTTGCTTACCCATTTCACCATGGTGATGTAATATTCCCTAAGTAAACATTTGAAAACACAATGTTAAAATCATTTCAGCTTCAGATCAGACTTAAAAAAAAAAATAAAAAAAATATATATATATAGACAGTTCATCAAATGCTGGATTTGTACTGCATGGCAGTATCAGTACTGAGGGAAGGAGAAAAGAACCTCAGATATCAAGCATCTATGTTCCATCAAGTTCCCACAAGTGGGAAGGCTCAGTCCTAGTGTGCTCCCGCCTACACTGAGAAACATATACTTGTGAAAAATATGTTTGTGAATACACATGAATCATGTACTTGCTGGACAGCTTAAAACCAAAAACTAAATTCCAAGAGAAGCCAGTATTTTCCTATACAAAAACACCTTCAGAAGACACATATTTTTGCAGGAGAATCCAGGCCAATTGCCAAACAAAAACATGTCTGTAAGGCTGTAATATTAGAATGCAGGCAAGACCACTTTGTCACTTGTGATAAAATAACAAGTATTTTATAATGACACTTCTGCATAAAAAGGAAGTCTCAGTATCAGCACATGTCAGCTTCTGTTTTAACCAACAACTCCTGATACCAGTCAAATTGTCTGTCCCTTAAGAACCGTGGCTGAGCAAGGGAGGCTTCCTAGGCACAGACTCCTCTGAGTATCTGCCTCCCTCCTCCCAAAATCTTGCTAGGCTATTAGACTAGGGATGTTATGGAGGAAGACCTGTTGCAGCTCGTCATCCCAGCCAGGCAGGCTATTTGATTCATTTCTCTATTCATGGCAGCTGACAGGTTTCACAGTCCAGCTGAGTTGTGTGCAACAGCAAAGTGAACTTGTCTGGAAACAGAACTCCCCTTTAAAAAAGGGTCTTAGACTTGCATATAATTAGACTTTTAATGAAATACTGATGAAGTTCTCATTACTCTTTGACAACACATATTTAATTATACATTCAAAAGACTTCTTGCTAGGTCGAAGATGCTAAGCAGTGCCAACAACATACTTGTATACAACTCTGATGCTGCACACAGGAGATGCAGGAGACAGCAACTCACTGCAGCTTCACCCAGCCTCAGTCAGCTACTGTATTTGAAGAACATAGCTGAACAACCAAATATGCACAACTCACTTTTGGCTTTTATGTTTAACTTTAGTAAGACAGATAATTTCTCATATGGATACCAGAATAAAGACTAGAAATGTTGCCTTCAGGTATATTCTAATTTTGGTTAAAAAAGCTTTTTAATTTACTGAGGAGCAAAAGTAACACAAGATCTAATATGAGAGCACATTACATAGCTAATGAGGCAGTAATCCAACAAAGTAACTAAAGCATGCAACACCAAATCTCAAGTAATTAGTTCCCAACAGCAGAACTCAAAAACAAGAGCTGAAAACTTCTTCTGCAGTTGTTCTGTCCTAAGGCCATCAAAAACCATTGTAACTGTGCACAGAGAAGCCCAAAGACATTTAAAGAGAAATGTTCAAAATATGTACCTAAAGACTCCCTCACACTACTGGTACTTAGACATCAGGGTAAAACAGTATCCACTGCAACATAGCCCAAATTCTCCCAGAAACAAATTCTACAACATAGAGCCTGAGATGTTCCATTTGAAGAAGTCTTCAGTGAGGGATGGAAATGGGAAATTTAATCATTCAGAATCCTGCTGATTCAGTAATTAATAGTCCAAATCAAACCATAACATCATCTTTCATCACTGACATAAACTCTTTGATCATTGAAGTGAAGGCAAAAGAACATTTTAAAAAAATCAACTTCCATCAACTGTGCATAAAAATATGTTCAAATTTCACTACATTGTTGGGGCCCAAGAGGGATGGAGGATATTCAATGAGAAAAAAAAATTCAACTGTAGGTGTTAAGAAAGCAAATGTTTTTCCTGAATATATGGTAATTAACTTTTTTTCCAAAGACCTGTAGCTTGATGAAATCTGGATTCATTTTTACACTGCTGATAAACGCGTTATATATCAAAGGTGTTTATCATTCTTTGTAAAGATTGAAAAAAACTATTTTGAAAAAAAAAGTTTCTTTCTTATAGATTATTTTCCTTTATTTTGATTTTCTCAACAGATATACAGTTCATTGGAGACAGTTTAACAGTTTTCTGATACATTTATCATCACTCAAGTATGTCCAGCAGATCATGTTTCTCTCGTTAGTTTTGGGATGCTTGCAACTAGAAAGGTATATATATATATGTGTGTCTTGCTGTCTGTGATTAACAAGTCAACAGAGACAATAAACTGAACATAGGAAAGGGATGACAGTGCATTACACTGGAAACGTAGTTATAATAATAATTACATTTTAATATTATATATTTAGGTTTGAAATAAACAAACTAAACCCAAGGGTCAGAAACTGGCTGCCAGATATAAACCCAAGGTTTCTAGAATGAAAAGGTGATTTCAAACTAGAAGTTCATAGAGATCAAAATTATTTTATTGATTTGGAAATGTGTGGATAATAAAAACATTGGTGAGGCTTGTAAGAGCAGTAATTGAATTTATGCAAACTCCAGTTATTAAGTATCTTCCATTACAGAAGATTAATTGAACCAAAGAAAAAATTTAAATTTGTCATACAGATTCAGAAGGGTCTAGCTGAATATTTCAGCCTATTTAAAAAGAATATATATTAAATGAGAACGTGAACATCTAACATTTTTCAGGCATTTAAATACTACTGGAAAAAGTAAGAAAAAGTCAGTAAGCCTGGCTATTGTCTCAAACTTTGTGTGGCGGCATAATTTACAATATACTTGGCTGACAAGTATAGAATTTTTTTTTCCTGAATTTTATGCACAAACATTATACCTTAGTTAAAATTAAGTTGAAACTAACTTTTTTCCAGGTTTAGATTTACTGTCTCTACAGCAACAATTTCTTATCAAGAACTCAAAATATCTGTCAAAGATGCCCCTTAGGGCCCACAAAAGAAATTCTACAAATTGAACTACTGCTAGCCTTCATCTTCAAGCTGTAAAAAAAGATTTTAAGATATCAATATTATTTCATTTAAGTCTACTTTTATTTTCAATCTGCTGAGAAGGAAGAATGAATCTGAAAAATCTAGAGGGAATAAATCTAAAAGTCTAGAGTGAAACAATAGCACCTGAAAAACATCTTCATGACTTTTTTTTTTGCAGTTGAGGATTTACACATTGTTTTCTCATTTAACTTCTTTTTGCCTTCTGACATTTAAAGGACAAATTTAATGTTGTTTAAGAGAGTTAGGACACTAATCTTATTAGCAATCTCAGATTTTATACTATCACTTAAATTAATGAAGGCTTAGCAAGCAAAAGATTTTATTGTGTTTTTCAGTAGTGGCCCATCAACAGAAAGAAAATACTTCCAAATACTTCAAAATGTGCAACATCATTCTTCTCACTAACACAATCTGTAAAACATTCCAGTGAGCATAAAAAAAATTCCGAGGCATAACTCATTACTATATTATTCCTGTACTAAATTAGGGTACCACAATTTGTAGAAGAGAGCTAGGCCAGCTTAAAAGTGGTTGAAATTTTAGTGAATCTGTGCCCACTATTAATATCTGACTGTTTTGGGAACAATCATTTACAATCTTTTGGGCCTACAAAAACAGAAACTATATTCAGAAGGCTTGTTTTTTTTAGCTAGAGGTATCTTTATGGTTGCCAATCCTTTCCCCTTATTTTCCTCTCTGAAAATGCCCTGAGTGAAGAGAGGAAGTTGCCCTTCTCTGGCCTTTAGGTTGCAGCCAGATTTGGACTGTGGTAACTTTTTTACTTATTTTTACCCATATTATAGAATTTGTTTGGGGTTAGAAGATTTTTATCATGTGCACTGAAGCCAGAACAGGAATTTAATAATTACAACTGCAATTCTATGAATTGGAATATACATATGGGAAGGACTGGAAAATCTTCTTGCCGTTAAACAGAAGATTTACAGCACCTCAAAGTGAGGACAGGTCATCAGGAGCTCAGTTTAAGGCAGTAACTTTAGCAGGAGATTCACCAGTTGCAGCCAGACATTATTTCTTCAGTCCTAAAGTCAAAGGGACTATTAAGTTAGCTCAGTGGTTCTGAAGCAGTTTCTCCTAAATAACTTCTATGTGATGGCACTGCATCTCACCTGCTGCTACATCACTGCATCTGTCAGCCATGATGAGACAAAAATCTCCAAAACCTACTGGACTTGAAAAGTTCAGAATATTTCTCTCTAAATGAGAAAACACCCTGATTACATGTTCTGTGCATGTGTAACACAGTTCTACATTCTGAAATCTCATTTCCAAAACTGACTGGCACACAGCAAGGAGTGGCAGAGAGCAAATGCAGTAACAAACAGAAACAGGGCAGTGTTCAGTCCCTTTGACCATACCTTAGGATTCCTAATGTCATATATTTCAAGTAAATTGGAGCTTCTCAAGACATCAGATATGAGGAAATACCAGATCCCTGTGATTTTTAAGAGAAGTGTCAATTTAATACAGATGTGTTTTATTTTATCATCATTATGTTCAGTGACAGGGACAGAGATAAAATGCATTCCAGTCAAAGCTAAGTGTTGCGCTGATGTAAATAAAACCAATGATTAACCTGTGAGACAGTCAGGTTAAATTAAACATGAGTTTCAAAACAATGAAATTACATACCTTGATTTAAAGCTGTCAGGTGGCATCAGTTCCAGTGTATGTGCTGGTCCATACAGATTAACTACAAACAGCTTTACTGTAGGGTTTGTTTGACCTGCCTTTGGAAAAAAAAAGGAGCTTTAGAGGCACTGAATCAGTGACAGCTAAATAGAATCACTCATGAACATAATTCAGTATCTTTATAATAAGAAAGTATTATACTTTAAAAAATAATTTCACAGCCATATGAATTACATAGTTAAAGAAATTAAGTAATTGGATAATTTTCTCACTCTACACCCACAAATTCCCTTTAGAAATTGGACTTATCTCAGAATATTGTCTGCATGCAGTATTCACTCATTTCTGAGTGGTATGGGAGACAAGAAAGTGGTATTTGTGTATTTTCACTAGTGCTAAAAAAAAAAATCCTCATGCCCCTGAATATGAGGAGCAGAAGTACAGTGTGAGTGTGACCCCAGCTCTGCCACCCCCAGCCCTGCTCCAGACAAGGCAGAGGAGTCTATGCCCATCCTGTTTTGCCAGCCTGCACTGGTCTCTCTTCAAGGATGTACTACCCCAGTGCACCACCTCTGCTACAGATAACCCCTGTTGTGCCCTGTTCTGCTGTGTTGATACATCTGAGCTACAGCTCTACAGCAGTGGCTATTGAATCAACAAAAGGTCTGCTCCTAAGCTGGGGAGGTGCTGTGGTCAGTGGGGTGGACACCAAGGGCTCCCACAGCCTGCAGTGGAATCAGGCAGCTGATCCCAGCTGGATCTGTTGTTGAGTGACATGCTCTGGGTGATCCTGCTTTGACAGGGGAGTTGGACTTGATGATCTCTAGAGGTCCCTTCCAACACCTAACATTCTATGATTCTATGACTTCTAGTTGAGTAGAAAACTCTCACATCCACATTTTTCCCTTCACAGTGAAGAGCCTCTATTCCTCTACCACTCAAGGTCTACTTATGACAATTTAAGTTGCATAAATTTTGTAAATACCCACATTGCTCAATAGTGCAAGAAGTCTTTACACTGAAATCCTTCTTTGTCATCAATGCCCTTAACAGCATCTAAACTTCCTTTTTCTGATTTTTTTTTTTTTTAAAGGCCTGGTGTATGAGATGTACACAAACATGCATGTGCCAGTGTTTACAAATATATGTGGGTTTAATTATTCATAATATATATAATTTTCTATATGGTTTCATCCTATAACAAAGGCGAAAGCTTTTTTTGTCATCTCTGTTGTGATACCACAAGTTCACTACCAATTAATGATGTTTAATGGGTAGCTAAATTGGCATTAAATGGAGACATTAATGAAGATATTTTTTTTTCATTAATAAGATTACCAAAGTAGTATTGTGTTTCACTTCTAAGCTGAATTGTTAATGAATTGAAATTACTCATTTCTTCCTTAAAAAGCTGTCTTAAAAAACATTCCTTTATTTTTATTTTGCTGTCACTCAAGGCCTTTTGCCAATGCAAGCATATAAACTACCTCTGAAAGCACTGATTACTTTATTAGAATATTATTTCATAGCACAAATACACAGTATTTATATAATGTGTATTACTGTTTCATAGCACCTGGTACAGTCCAACTGCCCAGCTAGAATAAAGGGCCATTACCAAAAATCAGTAGCAGGAGTAGGGTACCAGAAGTATTTTCTAAAGCCCGCAATGAGCTTCTCTTGAAATGTCATTGAATTGTTTGTTTGGAAAAGACCTTTAAGATAGCAAGTCCAATCATTAAAGGAGTATCACATACATGGGCCTACATATCCTATCAGGAAGGAATTTAGACACTTGGAAATTACATGCAAGAAATGGATAAACTGCTAAGCTGGAAGATAATACTAGTGCTGGTTAGGAAGGCACCTCATCAGGAAACTCCTAGAAGATGAGTGATTTCAGATGTGCCTCTGCACTATTCTTTCACTTGCCAAAACAAATCTAAAAAAAACCCCTTCTCTAAATCTTACGAAATTCAGAGATTTTTCCTGAATCCCTGTCTTTTATGGTTTTTGTTTGTTTGTTGGTTTTTTGATTGTTTATCATTTTAATGGCCAGAAAAAAACTTTCAAGGCCAGCCTGCCACATTTATTAATAAGAGCATAATTTACTGAGGTCTATATAACAGCAACAGAACATGCTCTATGCTAGGCACACAGTGTGTATGACTCCAGTATAGTTCTGACAATGGATTTTTTTCATGTATAGTCAAATATATTACTCTTCTCGCAGAAGTGGTGGATTGATTTATATGAATGATGAAATTACTATGAATTAGCTTGTCTGATACTCCCTCATCTGATAGATTCTTTCCAGCAAAAGGTGTAATAGACTACTAAAAAAAAAAAAAAAAAATGTATTTCCTGAAAAGCAACATTACCTAAATCAGCCTCTGTTATTGTCTAGAAATACTCCTTCTGTATGGTAGAATAACTAGAATACCGTCATTCAACAAGGAAGGGGAGGTGGATGACTTGCATTCTTCTTACCTTAGGATATGGATACTGCTTTCCTTTTGGATACAGACCTCCAGTAAACCGGGGAATAACCATGTTGGGTACCAGAGAGTCATTTATGGTCAGGAATGCCAGCCTTTCACCATCTGGAGACCACCAGTGGGCAATGTGAGAATGAAGAAGTTCCTCTGCAAAACCAGATTTCCTTAAGGTCCATAAAAATAATAAACACATAGTTTCCAGCTCATGCAGTTGGCATTGATTTGTTCTTTCTATTCCTACTTGAAATGTGTCTCTCTTGATTTCAGAAATTTCACATTATCCTGGGTTAAATGTCTGAGTAACAAGGCATATCAAAAGATCAAGATTCAACTATTTTCCTCAAACTAATACTTTCATTGATGTCAATAAATTATCTAAATGTGAAAGATTGTTCCTGTCATACATTTAATTCTATTGCATTACATTAGATATGTTTAACTAATTATTAAATTATTTGGAACATTTTAATAAACAGGGTTTTTTAGGATTCTCAGTCTTTCATTTTTCTTTTAATATGAAACTATAGTATGCCTGCTTTCTCTGATCTGTGACAGCTGGTAATATGCAGATCCTCACACAGTGATATTTATGTAATCATTTTTCTACTGCAATATTTTTACTTAGTCTCATGGTCAGCTTTAAGTTGAAAGTTCAGGTTTTCTGCAGTGTAACTTTTGAGAAATCTAAACAAACCTTTTAATTTTTATCCAAATTTTATTTGATTTCCAAAAGAAAGTAATTCTCAGAAATGTGATGCAATGTTTTCTAAATTTGTATTACATATTCAAAAGAAACAAAACAGAACCAAACATAGAAGCATCACCCAAACCCCTGGAATCCCAGTAAAACACCTAACTCCAGAATCATTCTGTTCAGATCTTCTATTTTCTACTTGTGAAAATATTTTTTTCATTATATATTTGGTACTTTTACTTGTTTGAGTATTCTGTATTTAAATTTGAATAATTTGGCTGGAAATTTGAGAACAGTGTATTAATGGGAACAAAGGCCTGACTGCATACCTCATTTAAGAGCCTACCTACAAAATTACTTAAATTGTCAATGGAGACTCTCCAAGATGCTAATCAGATTCTGAAAGTTTTGAAGTGGCTTAATGGGTTGAATTATCTAAGGTTAAGTTCAGTGAAGCTGGGACCTACATTCAAAGTCATATATTCTGGGTCACACTTCTCTCCCTGGCTGGATAACTAAAACCTTTTCCACAGAAGAACAACAGAGAATGAACGATGAATATCAGATAGCAAAAATCAGTACTGTGTTTGTTTTAAAATATTACTGTTTGCATTCAAACAAGGTTATTCACACAAAGAAAAGTTATTCCCAAATGGTCTGCAAAGTAAAATGCTAATAACAAACTCATGCAAATGATAAAAGAAAACAAATGAGGTCAAAAGGAGGAACACTTCTCAATTCAACTGCAAATCTCGTAACTTCATCTGGACAATACTCAGCCTACTCAGTTTCTGATGCTATTAAAAACACTACTGAAAGTAGAGGAATGCTCTAAGTTAAACATTAGTTAATGGGAAAGCAGCACTATATTTGTTAATGCCAACAGACATGGACTGTGATCCTCCAATGTGTACAGACAGAAGTCCTTTTTACTCTGACTTTAATCATGTATAATATTAATTAATGTATCTGTAGGAATGATGGGCACAGTGAGAAGTAATAGCATAACCTTAGACAAACATCATTGCCATTATTGTGCTAGCTGCTCCTGTTCTTTCCAAGGTACCCCATTCTCTTTTTCTGTTTGTCATGAAACATTTGCAGCCTAAGGGAACAGGCTAATGGATAGTCCATTTTTAAGGCCCACACTGAAGCTCTTTGCTATACAGAGTAATATCATGCCTGAAAAGGACTCTGCCCTGCAAAACTCTGCATATTGGAAGTTGCTTTCTTCAGGTAACTAAGTATTTAACATTGAGCTATTTAGTTATAAAATCGATGAGTCCCATTGAAAGAATAACTGAAATGTGTAGCAATTTTAAGCTCTTATATCAAGCAGTATAATTTGTTCCCATTTTTATTTATTATGATGTTAAAAGCATTCTGTGTGCAGAGAGAAACATTTGGTGGTACTATGAAGAAGTCAGCTGCAGAAGCCAGAGGATATCACAAACTGAGCTGTTTGTGATATCCACAAACACGCCATTTTGGCTTTGCTTCCCAGCAACATCAAGTTTTCCAGGAGCCTAGCCCAAGTTGATTTAAGTAAAAGTAGCAGCCACTGCTGAGGTAACAGTATGGCACTTTTAGATCTTGTCAAAACATTCAAATTAGATTCAAGCATGTTCTCAAAGTCAAGCACTTCCAATTATTAGTTCCTGGCTTGAGATGTTGCAGTTCTCTCGTGAGTTATGCTAATATTCAGCACACCAACCCACCACTGATGCTGAAGGACAGATAGAGATAAAAACAAAGTGAGGCACCAGGCAGTATCACCTTTTATCACCTTTCGCTGTGTATCCAGCTGTAAAGAAGAAACTGTAGCCAATTCTGCCTCTATACTGTGATTCTTTTGTGCCGCCTTCTACTAGGATGTTATAGCTGTGTATAGATCAGCACTGTTGTTCATACAGGAAACAGAGTCCCTTCCCTCTTCTCTTGCACTGTAAATCCAGAATAGCTCCAAAGGTATGAATGGAGTTATTCTAGATAAGCAAAACAATACGAGGTGCTCAGCTTTATTTGAATAGCTCTATTTGAAACGCCAGCCCCGCTGAAGCTGGTAGTAAAATCCCACTTCAAGATTATACTGCTACAGCATTTTTTACATACTACTTAGTGTTTATAATACATTTGAAACATTCTGGTTGAAAATAAATCCCTCTTTCTGAGAAAATATTGTTATATGCAAAACAGCAGTCAATACGAATAGATATAAAGGCAATCTTGCAAGAAAATGAGATGGCAAAGAAGCAAAAAAATCTTAGATAGATAGCGTTTTCTGAAATGAATAGATTTGTGCTCTTGGGTCTGTACAGAAACCTCTCATCTGTTTTAATAAACAGATATATTTGTCCAGCTTACCTTCATACAGCCAGTCTGCAATTCCATTAAAAATAATTCCTTCTTTTCCTGAAGATGTCAGGCGCAATGAGCTACTCTTTACATCAGGCTGATAGTAGATGTTATTTTCAAAAATATAAATCTGGATGAGGTAAGAGGGATAGAGAGAAAAAAAAAAACATTTTGGTAGATATAAATTAATGTTAAGCAATGAATACATAATTTACTCAGGGTCAGAACAGTCTACAGAATAATTCAGCATGACTTTTCACCAACAGTGTCTTCACATTTCATTTTATTATAAATTTGGGCAAACTAAGCAAACTTTTAATACTTGCCCAATCCAAATTCTTCCTTTGAAATTGCCTTTCCAGTTTATATGTTTCTATTCACTATAAGAAATATTATTATTCCTCAGAATCTTACAGGAGACAAGTTTTGTAACAGCTGAATAAAGACATTTCCCATTAATTCTATTCTTAATAATAAAATGATCTGTTTTTCTAGATGTGAAATTAGACATCTGCAAGTACACAGAGGACAGTACATGCATCATAAATGTTACAACTTTTTATCATGGTGTGAGAACATACTTGAAAATAAAAGTAAAAATAAATATCAAGCTGCCATTAGTTTTCTCAGCTTCTTGACACTATTTCTGACAAACAAACATTTTAGCTCAAGTATGCTATATAAATGCTCTTTATTTTCAAGTCTAGGCTCTTCCTCCTTTTCTTGTAACAGCCTAGACACATAGTCCTTCACTGCCATTTCTCAGCCTTGTCTACTTTTCTTTCTCTGCTCGCCTTGTTGCAAAGGATTTCAAGTTCACTCATTTTGAGAGGCTCGAGGCTCCATGGCAAAGTGCAATAAAATGTAAAGGAAAAAAAAAAAAAATGGACATTGGAGGAATATAATATTGGGATGGTAAAAATGGTGGAAGACAAATGCAGAGATGATGAGGAAGTTTTATGACTTGGAAATTCTTCTCAAACGTATGCCACAATGGGCTGTATGTCTGCCTTCCTCCTGTCATGAAAGAGACCATCCAGCACTTCACTGCAACACAATTTAGATACATTTTGTCCCATATGTCTCCACTGGCCCTATCTTTCCCTGTTTGGGTTAATAAGAAACATCTGAGACACTATCAAGTCAAAAGCTACAGAACCACAGGGACTAGGTATAAAAACCAGAACCACAGTAACTAGCATTTCCTGACAGAATTCTCCAGATCTTTTTGACCATACTCCTGCATTCCTCATTTTCCCCTGGTAGTCAATGCCTGTTACTGAACCCATATTTCATCTATAATCATCTCACAGTTGTAGTCTTTTTTACTTTTTTTGTTAAATTACAGTCAGTGGCCACACATGTGCTTACACAGATGAACAATGGGAATCAAACTAATGTCAGTATTATGCACCATCTTGATTCACACTAAGAAAATACAACTAAGCACCAGAGGAGCAACACATAATAGATACTTCTGTTACATGATTTCTTCAATGTACACTGATATACACAGTGTCAAGGACTGCTTATGTGAAGGAAATATATTTCCACTAAAGACCATTTTAAAGGCTTAGTCATTTATCATTCTCTCATGCTCCTATGATAAACGACTTATGGGAAAATACTAACCGGAGAGCAAAATTTTATTATCACTATTACTGTTGTTCTCTGCTTCTAAATTACCATCTGAAATAGATTTCCCTATGAGTCCCAAACTAATGGCATTTCTTGATTTTTAACAGTAGTAACTCCATGATTTCTGCTGCAGAAAGCAATAAAGTTGAGGTTTTTTCATACTATAAGCAATCTAATTTTTTAACCACTACTGGCAATAAAGGGTGACTTAGAACAAAGTTCTTTATGGTCAGAAATTAAAAACTCAACAGTGAGTTCAAAACGGAAGTAAAAATAGTTGATGAAGGTCAAATAATCCAGATTATACTGTCTAGTAATTACATTAATAGCTTTTGTTTTGTTTTGTTTTTTATACAGTTAAGAATTTATAGGAAGCTGATGAAGCATTAACACCAAGAGAAAACATGGAATCAAGAATGATGGACATATCAAGTTTCTGAAATTATATTGACAAACACATTGTTGATGTGTATTTCCAAGGTAAAAACTTTTTTTTTTCCCTAAGGTAAAAGAAGAAAAAATAAAATTAATAACAAGGCATGGTTAATTGCTTAATCAAGAAAAAAAAAAAACCAAACACAATAATTTAGCCAATTACTTGCTATTTAAGTGAACTAAAAATATTCCTTTCAGACTAAATTACAGATAGTACAAGTAGTGAGAACCATTCCATTGAATACTGCTTAGTAAAGAGCAGTTTCTTACAGCTGGCAATGTATTCTTATATAAACAACTGCTTTCAGGAGATACAAAAAAGAAACCTACTTGATCAAATAATTCTATTTATTTAAGCTTCCTTAATTAAATGAGCTCAATCTAATTAACTTTTGAAGATCAGAAGTCTCATTTTTTCTCCTCTCCCCCCTTTTCTGTCTGTTTCCATTTTTCATAGGGAAGATACCCACAGCATCTAGTCTCTGCAATGTAACACTCTCCTTTAAAGACATCATTTCTAGTCAAAGTACAGGATTAAGAACTACTTGTTCTATGACTGAATCATGAAAAGGTCTTTAATCCTGTTATTACTAGTTGAAAGGCATAACTAATTCCATTTGAAACATTTCAGATACGTAAGCATCTCAGAAAGAATTGTCACCATTGTGCCACTGATTGGGGCATAATGCTCCCTTGGCATTATCCCCCATTCATTTTATATAGTGGCTTTGTCTACATCCCCAACCAGTTCTCAGCTATCATCTGAACATCCCCACAGCCCTCTTAGTCTACTCTATCACCCAAAGTTTCCCTTCTCCCTTCATCACCTGAGATGTGTTCTTTCAACTTTGAAATCTACCCCAAAGAACATTTTTTTCTTCGACATAAGAATTGGAACTTTTTAAAGTTCTTGGAAAACTTCCAAGCCACCCAGCTGCTCTCTCCCTAGCAAGCCTTGAGCTCATTGCTTACTTAAATTTAACATTAAAAATTATGAATTTACGTTCATTTGCAAATAACTAAACAGCATGTAAATGCACATTGATGATTTAGGGTTCGCACATTGGCAACCACCATTCTGCACTGCCTGCAGCATTTTGAAAGACCAATATCCACATGCTTGTAAAAGCATCTTAGAAAGATTCACTATTATGGTTAGTCATATAATCATAGAATTTGTTATGTTTCAGAAGATGCCATCTTCCACCTGAAGCCCACAAACTTCTGTTTATACTGACAGGAATGGCTTTGTGCACACTTCCTACAATGCTGCTGCTTAACCCCTGCAAGTCAAGACTGCAGGTCCCACCATTCCTGAACATTTCAAAGTACTCATCTGCAATTAACTCTTTCACCCCTTGAAAATAGGGACTTTATAGTTAAAATGTTGATTTCTGAAGCAAAACAGGCAGAAGAGTTGTAGTAACAACATGAGGGCTTTTAGTACTGATCTCTGAAGCTCTTTTAATGATTTGCTTTCTGTAAATCCATGCTGTGGATTCAATACAGCACAAGTACTTTGTGTAGCCACAAAAAAACAATCTCCTGTCTGACATTACTGCCAGAGCAATGCAGCCAAGCAAGACATTTCTAAAAGGCACACTCATTCTGAATTCTTCTTCCTGGTATAATATTTATATGGTACAAATGAACCTCATATATAACTCTAAATATACTGAAACTTTAATAGATCACCGCTTGAAGTAAATTCTATTCACAAGACCATTAATAGATCTTGCTCACTTTTCTCTAGTGTTTGCATGGACAACACTGACCAGCAGCTCAGCATCTTTGCTTCACATCTAGAGGAAGCATATGCACAACAACTATGGTTTTACTAGGAAGCAGTGAAGTGGGCTTTTTCTCCCTGGATGAATGGAAGTCCTTGGCTTCCATTTTCCTGTTGTGGCCATGACACCACTCCATGCTTCTCGTGCTGCAAGAGTTAATGTCAAATGGGATTTCATCAGGAAAACGGACACTGGTTTTGTTTTATGTAGATTATCATGGAAGCACCAACTACGAAAGTAGAAATTGAACTATTCCTCAGCTGAAACATGCAAAAAAGCCTACATCAGGCCCAGAATCAGAGGAAGTCCTTAAATATCATGGTAAAAACCTCCACTCACTGCAGAACATCCAAGATCCTTTTCTTGGTTCAAACATTTTTAGCTTTCTCACTCAATTTAAACATTGCCAACACTGTCTTCTGATGAAAGCAGCATCTGTAGAAAACTCCTTACAGTTCTACTTTATGATGTACTAAAATATATTTGCAAGCTTTTATTTCAAAACCACAAAAACTAGATGGATTTTTTTATCTTTTAGGTTGTGGGTGCTGCTGCTGTTTACTTGCAGTATAGTAATATATAAAAGCTGAATTTATGAGCTACTATTTGGTCTTTAAAATTGAGTGAAATAGAGAGGAAGTGGCTAGAAGAAAACTCAGAATACTATTTTTCCTACAATGGACACTTAAAATTTTAAATACAGCAAGATAGATAGCAAATCATGACACTGGTATAAGAATTATCAATAAAAAAAAAAAATAAAATAAAAGGCAGAAACTTGCAAAATTCTGACTTCAGCAAGTACAACTAAGCAAGTTCCTGAAGGTTTCCTAGTTCATCACTTTGTATATTGTGTTTTGGGCAATGTCACATAAACCAAAAGACCTTCCTTGCAAGTCTATCTCCACTCAGGTATTCAGGAGCAAGTAAAAGTAAAGGGCTTTTTTTTAGCATACACTGGGGTCTAATTACTACATCATGAGTACTAAAATGGTGACTATAACTACTGAATCTTCCAAAACTGCTAAAAGAGGACTTGCTGTGTATATCAGACAGGTATTCTCATGAATACACCAGTGGCTTGTGCCCAAAATGCTTTCTCATTTTTCACTCATGAAGACAAGAAAATAAATTGAAAAAGTCACAAAGTGGAACCAGGATATGCTGTCTTATATGAAAATTATTATTACTCTTTTTTCAACCTCCTCTTCACCATCTATATCCAAACTATTTCTGAAGTATTTAAAATTATATTATTATTATCTATATTATTATACTTAGCTAATAATGCAGATTAATAAAAAATATTATGGCCTTCAAAATTATTTCCCATTTTTTCTTAAAAGATTTTGCACAGCTGATTGCATCAAGCCTTAAACCAAATGAATGAAAACACACAGCATTTCTTTAATTATTGTATTTTTTCCAATAAATGAAAAACATCTGCAAGAATGTTTTGGATTAGTGAGTCATTAATTCTTGATAATGACCAACTAATTTCAACAGACTGAAGAATTTGAGGCTCTGCTTGCTCCAGTATTCTACATACAGCACTAATACTTCTTCTTCCATATCTGTCAGCCTCTAAACTACTTTTTTCATAAACCTTCTTCTAAATTAATTTCTTCCAAAACACTTATTTATTATTTGCAACATGTTTCACAATTACATTATATTATTTCAGGCTAGGGTCTTAAGCAGAGCACCCAGTCTGATCAGTTAGTTCCAGATGGCAGACAGCTGTGAAAACAGAGACATCTAATCCCACAGCTGAACAGCAAACCCAGTGCCAATAGCTGGAGAGGCCCCCTGTGTGTCTTTAATCATTTCAAACACTACAGGCAGAGAAAAGCCACTAAATTACAGAAAAATACTCCACTTTTCCCTTTAGGTGCTTCACTGAAGCCTTCTGCTTGGACATACCCACACTCAATCACTCCTCTGATTGCAATGTAGAACATCGGCAACAGTTCAAGCTTTTTATTCACCAGTTGGGCAGTGGCACCAGTTTGCTTGGAGCTGTGTGGGGGTCACCGTGTGATAATTTACCCTGCACAGAGGCAGTGAGTGTGTGCAAAGGGCTTTGAACTCTCAACCAAAGCAGGGGCAGCTTCTCTACCTGAGACTACCAGCAGCCCGTTAGCCCTGGCAGTTGAGATAAAGTCACTCTCAGATATTTGCACGTGTCCTAGAAATTAATCTGAACATCAAGTTCAGACTTGTACCTATATCCAAAAGCACAGGTTGCTTTGTTGGTTTGTTTTTTGTTTGGGTTTTTTTTTTTTTCAGGCGGACAAGAAACAAACAGCAGACATTGATGACAAAACCTTCTTCACTGGAACTAGTTATCAGTCTCACCTACAGAGAAAAGATACCAAACCAAGACAACTTAATCTCAAACCTGATGCTAAGGAGGTAAGGAGGTAGACTTAACAATTTAGTGTTAGTCCTCTCTCTAAATGATGCATAGCTAAACTTATTTTTATATAAATATAATAAGGTATTTTTCCATTAAATAAGTTCTTGAAATAGATTACACAAAATCTAACCATATAGCTTAAAACTTATTTCCACTGTTGTTCCCCAATATGATCAGGAACCATCCTGAATCTAGAAGCAACAGTACTTATTCATGTCTTGTTTTTCCCAAGCTGAAGGTACATCTTCCCACTCTGTACCATAACCTGCTACTTGTTAGCCTGTGTCACACTTAGTGTAGTGTGGCCACAGTGTAAAAGCCATAACAAGGTACAGCTACCTTATAAGGTACATGTTTGCAAATTCCCAGTTCAGTATTTTCACATTACCTGATGTGAAATAATAGCAGAAGACTCTAACAGCCAACAACAAAAAACAGAAGAAAAATCGTTAGCACATCCCTTAAAATTGTCTTGGCATTTATCATAAGGAAAATGTGGACACCTATCCCATAATAGTCAATACATTAGGGACTTGTTTTCCTAACTTAGTGAGTGAAACATTCTAATTAATCCTTTGGAGTTTCAGCACAGCAGATCTGTTTGACTCCCTGATGGGTAAGATCACTACAAATACATTTTGCCACCAATAATAATACAGATAGGTAATACAAAGTGTAGACTTTGCAGCCATGATTTACCCTTATGTAAGTTATAACAACTCCTGAAACTTTTCAGGATAAAAAGATAATACTCAGAATCCAGCATCTTGTCTTGAAGGAAAGAATGGTGACTAATGTCATGGTTTGTCATTACATGGTTTCATCAGGAAATATTTGCAATTGAAGGAAAGTGCCAATGAAATTCTAAATCTACTGAGCAGATAGAACTGGAAAGGAAAAACAGAGAGCATCTGTATCAGTATACCTTTGGTTAAAAAAGGTTATCCATAAAACAAGTACTGGTCTTTTCTTGTACAGGTGAGCATTTTACCTGAGGAAATAATCAGATTCTTTCACAGACTCTCTGACCAACAAATATATAAATAACTATTCCAACTTGGAACAGCTTCATGTCTCCCACTTAATACCCCAGAGACGATGACAGAGTATTCCTTATCTTTCATAAAAGGAATATGAGCTATGACAAAGCTAAGGCATTTCTGATTATGACCAGAAGGAGACCTTCAGGATGGCACTCAGGAAATGCTTCTGCTGCAGAACTCCAGCAGTTGCTAATGACAATGTGAAAGATGTTAAACTAAAGCATCTTCAGGCAGCCTATCTCTGGCCATATTCCTGTATGACCTTGGCAATGATACACAGTTTACCACTCTTTGGACCAGCACAAGTGTCTTCAGAGCCCAATGTTCTACGTAGCAGATGACTCATCTGCACTTTTTGCTCTAAGCAGAGGGGTATTTTTTATTGACACACCAAAAAAGTGTTGTCCTGTGCATCCACATAGTCTGGCTAACCAGCTGACTCCACCATCACCATGGCTGACAGATCCTATGCTGAGATGTAGCTATAAGATGTCTTCATTTCCTAAGCATATGGCAAAATTCCATCCTTTCTTCTTGTTCAACTGCCAGTTAATTAGTTGCATAATTAATTCTTCAAAAGCTTCAAGATGTTTTTCCATCTGGGCTCACTTCTTACCATTAGCTCTGTCTCCTATCTTACCATACATTAACCAGGGCCAAATCCGACTGCCCTTAGTTGGATCAGCCACCAAAAATTACAGAAGAAATATGATTCCTTGCTAACAACTGTTAATACAAAGCTGTCAGATATTAGCCAGAAGAAAGGCAAATACAGAATACTTTCTTAGCCACTAAGCAAAATTTGTACTTCACTCTTCAGAGATCAATCAATTTCTTCTCCAGTTTCAAGTACAATAGCAAGTCAGCACAGCACTATATTGCAGTTTAATCTCATACTTGGAAAAGATTACATGACACACATGGCAGCTGTATTTCTCCTAGACCTGAGTTTATGTTTACATGAGGTGGAACAAAACAGAAAGCAATGAGGGGATCATAGAATAGAATGTACAGGATTGCAGGAAAGAGGTGGCTATTCCTGTGTTTTGTGATGAACTGATGTGATGACATTTGGTTTGTTTCTACACCCATCTTCAGCATAACTCTACCGAAAAAAAAATGCTGGCACAGGGGGCACTCAAACTGCTCATGGACTGTGTGCATAGTAGGATGATGTGTACACCACCATTCTTCCTGTGACAATGCCCTATACATGGGTGTTTCTAACATAGGCATCAATTTCCTATTCCAAACACGTGAAAGTGAGATCTGTTGTATACAAAAAACATGAACAAAACAGATTTCTAGGGGGTACTTTGTACATGTTGGAAAAGTAGCAAAATAAAGGGTTGGCATCTGCCATTCTTGCCCACAGTAACAAGTTATGGAAAAAGCTTCATGGTAATGATGGACCAGGACTCACACACAGAAAGGCAAGTAAAATGTAAGGTAGCAAACTGTAACCCAAACCAGTTATAATGCATTTCACTGGCGCAACTGATTATTTTGTTGATGTCTGTCTTACAGGTCCTGCAGTAAATTCCTGAACCAAAGATTCACAGATTCACAGATGTTAGGGGTTGGAAGGGACCTAGAAGATCATCTAGTCCAATCCCCCTGCCCGAGCAGGATCACCTAGACCAAGTCACC
>JAOEGS010000204.1:0-21400 GCA_025447755.1 Corythornis vintsioides
CTCCAGGCTAAAGAGCCCCAGCTCTCTCAGCCTCTCCTCATAAGGGAGATGCTCCATTCCCCTAATCATCTTGGTGGTAGGAGAGATGTAAGGGAAAAAAGCATAAGGAAAAGAAGGACAAGATTGTCAATTTCTTATAGAGACATAAAGTAAATATGTTATTCTTAAAATAAGGCATTCTAACTATAGTGACATTTAAGTACAGATGCTTTGGAAAGCTAGGGAACTTCCATTATTCAGTATTTTAACAGTAAGCTAAGCAAACATCTATCAAGGAAGACACATGTTTAATCCTTTCTTTGAGTAGGTGGAAGAACTAGAGAATTTCTTGAGGTCTTTTCCAGTCCTGTGTTTCACCATTTCTATGCCTAAGCATCATACAGAGATTAAGAGATTGCTAAAACACATTAACTTCAAAGGCCTGGTGTTGAAACAGCAAACACAGTAGTCAGAAGGCCTAACTTTCCAACAGTCAGATGCATCTGCTGTAATCGGCATTTGGTACTGTTCTCTTTTCCCACTTCTATTGGTAGAAATGACACCCACACAACATGTGTCCAGGCAAGCACCACATTCAATCTCATTTTTATCTAGCACGATATGTACAGAACACATGGCATAAGAATGATGAAGTACTATCATGTTAAAAAAATTATTAACTTTTCAATTCAAACTGTTTTGTCCAGTGGGGTGTATCAGAAATATCCAATTACTTCAGTATCTGCCTTGGGATGGATGCACAGACCTTTTACTCATATTTGTTAATACATGAGGAATGTGGCACTGTATGTGACAAGTACCTGTGTCCCAAAACATGAATTACATTAGGTAGGCAGCCAGCATACATTAAATCATGTTAAAAGGGGAATTCTTATACCCTACTCTGTACATGTTCAGAGAAAAGATCGTGGCTAATACAATTTTGATAGACATTTTACAGTAATAGCTGAAGCTCCAAGTAATAATGTCAAGTAACAATAAGGCTAGAAAATGTAAATTGATCCCATATAAGAGCTGCTTGGAATTTTAAATTCAACTACATCTGAGATCAAAATTGTTGATCAACAATCATGAACAGCAAGAACAGAAATTCCCACAACTTAGTTTGCCTTCCTAAGAGGGTGCCAAGCACTGTGAGTACATTGTGACTGCAGGTCTTGTCCAACAACAGTAAGAGAACGTGGCTGGAGCATGCAGTGGGAGTGAGCCAATGGAACACCCAGAATGTCACTGCTAGCAGAATGCACAGCACCTCTACCTAGTGAGAAAACTGACACCCAGAACCACTAGTTCAGCTTTTTGTTTTCCTGTAATACCAGCCCAGGACACCGACTCAAATTCACACACAAGACTTGTCAGGTGCTGGCATGTGCCAGCTCTAAAGGGGAATGTTACTTGCAGGGGACAGCTCCTCCCTAAAAACAAGGAGGGAGGGAGGGTGACGACCAGTGAAGGCTCTTTTCCATGGCCAGGGAAGGAGGTGAGGATGAACAGTTCCCATCAAGACCATTCATGCCCATTGGCTGTTCCTGCTTGTGATGCTGACTGGAGCACCCCACAGCCAGGAGCAGGCACAGCCTGCTGATTGTCTGTGCAGCTCTGCCAAGGCAGTGACTGAGTCCTCTAACCACCTACAGCTGGCACAAGAGAGCAAGGTGTGTGCTACACCAGCCTTCATCACCCTGGGACAGCCTGGGCTCTGCCAGCCCTAATGGGGTTTGTTTTGCAGGGGCAAGGCCACAAAATGAAGTGTAGGATAAGGGTAAAATCCCTCCCCACCAGCTCTGGGTGATGGTGCCAGGGCAGCCCGGGCACAGAGCTGCCAAGGAGGGTGGTCACAGTGGTGCAGAGGAGGTCGTCTCTGGAGACTGAAAAGGCACAGGCACCAAGGGTACTGTGAAACAGCACCCCAGTGTTCTTTGAGAGCTGTACAGCTCCTCACACTGCAGAATAAATTGCCCTTAATTCAAAGAACTCATATGGACCAGATCTAAGGCTTTTCCTAGAACAGTTATTGTTTCTGAATGCTTAAGCAAAAATGCCTTTAAGATTAAAAGAAATAAGCAGCACTACAAATGACAAAACGCCTTCTTTGTGTTCCTAAAAAAACTATTTAAATCTTTTTTTTTTTTAGCAGTTCTTCTTTTCATTCAAAATTGTACTGGTTTGAAATGACAGCTTTCCAACTGCTTTAACTGAAAAGTGCCCTTGGGTAGCACTATGGAATTATTTTTTATTTACCAAGCCAAACTGTAAGATTTTTAGAAGGACCGATATTTTATTCTGTGTTTATGTAGCATTTAGAATAAAATTACAGATTGTTGGAACAGTGTACAATCCACTCTGTTGTCTTTTGGGGATTACTCAGATGGGCAAAGTTCAGCTTGTGCCTGGGTGCCAATCCTTCAAAGCCTTAAAGCTGACATTAAACAGGTATCAAGAGGTCAGGAAATATAGATTTTAACATTCCATGTACAACTCGGACTCTAACCTCCAGCCACTTAGTCATTAACATATATGGACACACGATTACTTATTTAACATAACAGTAAAAATTGACTTAATCACACATGTCATAGTCCATGGAAGCCATGGACCAGTTTAAAAAAAACAAAAAAAACCTTTACTGTGTCTTTTCTAAATAAGGAACAATTATTTCTAATATGCAGGCCCGATCAACCTGGATAAAGTACTAGCCACAATCCTGAAGTAATCAATTTTGACCATTAAAAGGGATTTAAACTGCACACACTGTAGCACTCCTATAAGAATGTACCAAAACTCCACTGCAAAAAGGTTTTCTGTAAAAAGAAAATCCACTGAACTTACCAAAGTCACACAACTTCAGAACATCATTGTGGCTTATTAAGAGATTCTCTGGCTTGATATCTGGAGTACGAGAGTGAGAGAAGAAAAAATGCTGTTAACTTCTCTTTTTAATTTTTAAATTTGTCAACAAATATTATTTCATTATAATGTATTTACAGATATTCATGCAATCATAAATGAAGTATTACAAGACCAACTGCTGAAACAGCTTCCAGCAATTCAATTTATGAACATGCAGAATGAATTTTCTGCCTTTTGAAGTCTTTTAAAGTGCTTCTCAACAAAATATGGGAAGATAAAAGGTGCTTACAGATAATCTGGGGCAGCAAACCAATATGTATGTAATATGCAGAATACCACATATTGCAAAATAATATGAAGAACTGACATTTAATTACCCAGTTAATTAATAAAATGTTAAGTGTGTTGTGTTCAACTCAATTAGAACAGTTATAATCATCATCTTGATAATCTCTTGTCATTTGCTTAGAAAAATGTTTTGTCTAGTTTTAAGCCCATTTTTTAAATCCTATATGATTATTGTGGTGTCCATATATGGTGTATTTCTCAAAATGTATTTTATAAAGCATTTTCAGACCCTTGTTTATTTTTCATATGATTTAATTTATCAATAATATATTGTATAAGAATTTTAGTTTCTTGGAAACACTAATTAGAAATGTTACTCTTGAAAATCTACAAAGAAAAATATCATTTTATTGCATCTGGATAAAATACATAAAACTAGATCAAGTCACACATCTAGTATGTACTTGAAGCTTAGGGATGAAGGTAAATATACAGAACTGAACTCATGGGAGCTGTGAGGAACTACATTAAGAAGTAAACCACAGGGGACCATGCTTTAAGTTTAGGATTATTTTTCTCCTAACAGATTGAAAAGTGTTAAATGGAAAATACTTCAAGCTGTTTCATCTTTCCCCTTAGAAAGTAAATTTCTACCAAGGGCTTATTTCCATGTGGAGAACTACACACTTACCTCTATGAACGATATCATTCTTATGGCACCAATGAATTGCTTTAATTAGCTGGTAGATATAGCTTTTCACTTTTTCTGGTGGAACTCCATTTGGCATTTCTTCTAGCAATTCAAGCATATTCTAAATGATTAAAAGACACATTATTTAAGAGAATTATACTGTAGTTGCTAAAGGTAATACACTTTCAGCATTCTGAAGCAATGCGTTTCAGCTACTGAGTCTGGCTATGTCAAATCAGTACTTTAACAGGCAAGGAGTGTACTTTAGTCATAAGTTACTACTAGCTGTTTTCATTCTAGAGAAAGCACTTGTGAAGGCAATAATCCATAAAGATGAACCACAAATATACCACAAGTCTTAAAAGGACTGTCCTCAAACCCCTTTAAAAGCGTCTATATAGTCATTTAGTTACACCAAGTTGCATAAAGAAGAACACCAGGTCAGTGTGGCTATGTTAAAAGTTTAGTAGATCACAGCATTTTGTAACTATCTGACTGGGTTTTGACATAGTTTTCTTCATTATTGAGCTAGTTCTGTGGCTGTGATATAGCAGGGCTATGATTAATCACAAAGGATGTCTGTATGTGAATGGGTACAGTTGAAGCAACAGAAGCTGGGAAGTGCAAATGAAGTAACATATATTAAAATGATGCACAGGGGCATAAATAGTAACCTAGGGAGTATCCTGTAGCTATATATGAGCTATATTGGTCATATAGACATATTTGTACTACAAACTATGTCCATATGAACTGTTTTATAGATGTTCCTAGGGAAGAAAAATAAACTGTTTATACTAGTAAATTTTCTCTTTGAAAAAGGACACTTAGATTCCCTTTATGTCAGTAAATGCCTCAAATTTTGCACTATTAAAAGAACAATGGAGTTTGTATACTGAATTCTGAAGTAATAATGAGAAGAAGCAGCCCACATGAACAGAGGAAAGTCTAATTTACTGCATTCTAGAAGAGAAATAAGTACTTTGGTTATAACGTCTTACACAACTCATTCAATTATGGATTTGAGCATCTGTAGATTTTTCATTTAAAATAAATTTACCTTATCTTTCACAAACATTTTTAGCTGCATAATAAAATTGTTGAGGTTTCTCCTCGAAGATATTTTAATAAGCACAACTGTAAGATAGAGACCTTTATAATATTTGAAAACATTTCTAAGATTTGCACTCTTGAATAAATACTGGAACTAGGTACTTGAGTGCAAGTTTCCTTAGAAACACACTTCAGTTTTGAGAAAAATAATTTTCTGTTAAGGAATCATATTGATTTTAGTTACACTCTTGTCCACACAAAAGCTGTGGATCTGGATAAGTGAGTCAAGAAGTTAGTGTTACAAATAAGAAACCAAAATAGTAGCATTAACACAGCGAGACATAATCCTATATGAAGACATTAACTAAGGGGATGATGAGCAAAGGAGATTAGACTAAATGTGAATTTAAGTAATCTGGATTTGAAAGCTAAGATTCCCTGAAGGACACAAAGGTGCTCATCACCAGTTAAAGTGAAAATTAACCTACTATAGATCACATTTTATTTAATTCCTTCTACCTTCCCTCATCCAAAAATGCAGAAATCATCCCAGACTTCAAAGAAACTGTTGTGGAGTCTATTTGACTTATCTGAAAATGAGAAATGTTCATGGACTGCAAGTTTTACTGACAACCATTAATATAGACATGACATTAGGCACTAAGTACACCTTTAGCATTATATTCTTTCATTCTGATGCAAGTAATGTTAGATATTGCAGCTTGGTGCTTTTTACCAATTTTTGAAGTATCCTCCTTATCAGCTCAATTAAATGTCTCTACTGATGCTGCTCCTTCAATCCTCCACTACAGAAAGCTTAGCCAAGTAAACTATAATAGAAAAATAACTGTATGTTTTAAGTTGGTGTGTGATCAAAGATGTTCAAAGCATCTGGAACAATTGCAGGGAACATGGGTGGAACAAATCAAGCTTTGGATATTAGATCTAAGTAAGATCTACTACATTAGAAGTTGCTGATCTGCTGGTGAAAAACTGCTTTCTGCCAAAGTGTGGTCTAATACAGGTCACCTCACATTATGCAATAAAGTTAGATGACATAATCAATTGTAAACTGAGGTGAAGGATACACACAGCATTGAGAGTGAGGAATCTTTAGATGAGAGAGAATTGACTGAAGAGGACTAGCATACAGCTTGATTACAGCATCATACTGGCAGGATATTGAATGAAAATTTCAATCAAGGGAACAGTATCTCACAAAAGCTACAGAGATATATATATTAAAGTACTGGCTTGCATTTATTTTTACTGTATGTATCCTAATACCATCCAAATATTTTGGTGAAGAAATGCAGACTTAGAATGCAGAGGAAAGGTCTACCTTATCACAAAGGTTGCAAAAGTAATGAAAGACCAACCTGTTCCAGGCTTCTCCCTGGAAACAGACCAGAATGTTTGGCAGTAGTAGGCCAGTCTAAGGAAATGTTGGAATCGTTTCAAATGAGGTCAGGACTGGAGATAATGACAGTGAGCTTTGCCAAATCCCTCTAAGCAACTATTGATAGTGGCCTTGTTACAGAAATATACAAACAAATTCTATTTTTAACAGGGAAGGATGGAGAAAGTTGAAAAGATTTCAAGGTCAAAAGTCCATGATCTCATTTTGAAAGACTACATCAAGATTTGTTACGCAATTAAATTGGACTATATAGTTTGAATGAAAATTTTTCCAGTCTACATGTTTTGAACATGCTTGTTTTTTTATAGGGAAGAATATTTGGGTTTTTTAAATACCAACACATTAAGTGAAAACAAACAGCAAAGTTATCAGTATTTCTTTCTCACAATAATTTCTAATTACAACAATTCAGCTTGGATTAATGTTTCTGCTGTTCCTTTATAGATTAGAATATCTTAATTTTTAACAGTAAAAAGCATTTTTAATGACTTTTCCAGTAAGCTGATTATTTAACCATGGCATGGATAGTACAAACTCAACTCACTTTTTCCACATATTCAAAAACTAAGTATAATTTTCCTCTTCTTCTGAAGGCTTCTTTCAGCTCCACTATGTTCTCCTGTTTCAAAGTGCGAAGCATTTTAAGCTCTCGTAAAGTGGTTTCTTTGACTTCTTCATTTTCTAAAGTGCAAAGTAAAAGTGTCAGAGTAAAACTTTACTAAAGAAAAAGATATACCCCCCCATCATGTAACAAGAGATTAAAAAAAATATTTTGAACCGCTGATTAAATTCTCCATTTCTAGATATTACAGAGAAATAATGTTTATTTTTCAGCATGGATTCTCTGCTGCCTGGATGCTTCTGTAATGCAAGATAGGTAACTGGTGACTGTGCTCTCACATTATGCAACCCTGACAGATTTCCCCTCACTACTGCATGGGTTTCAAATGCCAAAAATGTCAGAAGAAACAAATCATTTGTATTTCTATGTTTTTCATTATGAAGAGCACTAATATGCTTCAAAACCCATGTATGAATGGGTACAGACTTCCTCCAGCTCACAAATACACGTCACATGCATGAAGCACTGGCAAGGTTAATATGTCCTCAGCAGAAACACTGGAGTGCAAAGCTTGTGTTGGAATGTCAAACATACCTGTTGGATTGTAAAATAATGTTACTGCCCAAAAGGCATGGCAAAGTTTAAGAGTGATGCACAGATCTGTAAGTCCTGTAAGTTTTCTCACAAGGCTTTCTTTCAATGGCAATTCAGCAACGCAGAACAGTGTAGAAGCCACAGAGGGAAGTAGAGCAAGTATTGATTCAAAGAAAGCTTGAACTGATTCTGAGGAGTCAAGAAATTGAACTATTGTTTTGACAATTTAGTAGTCTGAAATTGTCTGGATAAGAAAGGAGGAGTGTTTTACTAAATCTTTGACCACTGCTTATCATCAAGGGGCCCTGAACTGCCTGGGTGCTAAAGGATACTACCAATGAAATGTCAAGTAAACCAAAGTATATTAGGGTTTATTTTTCATTTAGTAAAGTGAAATCCATTAATTCAGTAAATGTGCCCATGCACATGTAGTAGCAGGGTTCTTAATCTCTTGGACCTTTTATCCATAGCAGAAGGATATTAAATGGGATATGATTGCATAAATTCAGAGCTAAATCACATTTGCAGGTCATGTACCACAAAGACGGTCAGAGTCAGATGAAACAAGGATGAGAAATTGTTTTTCCAATCAAGCAAAAGGAAAAACAGGTTTGCAGGGTAGAGAGAATAACACAGGTTGCACAAACATATCAAATCATCATCATCAGAGAAAAAAAACCCCCAGAATGTGTGTGTATCAGAAGAGGAAAGGAATCCAAAATACTATAATCACAAATGTTTTGATTTAAAAAAGATATAATTTAGAGCAATCTAAATCATTTCACTTTAAAACTGAGTGCTCAGTGTTGGCTTCCATGAGCCTGATTACACAATTTCATCTATAACTAGATATGCTCTTTCCAGCACATTTATTATGCATGTCGAACAACAGCAAAAATTCAGTGAAACAAAAATGGCAATAGAAACAATTACAGTATATTCAGATTTCTAATGAACTACCATATTAATGAGACAGATGTGAAATGGGCTGAATCAAATCCATCAAAAGAACTTCTGTCACATTTCCAGCAACTTGTAAACAACAGACTAGAACTCTGAAAAGCGGTCATCAGTCATGTAAACTGATATTACATAATACTCTTGGAAAGCCAGAACTAATGACAATGTTGCATTTTTTGTTTTCATTTTTTGGTAGACCAGCTAATGTAATAATCCTGTTTAGGGCTTACTACTGAGATTCACTGCCTAGGATCTCTACTCAGCCATACTGAGTTCCAAGAAGCCATTCTCAAGTACTTCCATGACCTGGTCAAGACGGTCACCACAATGACATGATGTCCTGCATTCTTTAACAGGGCTTTAAAACAGATTTTTCCTTAGCAGAGCTATAAAATTATTCAAATATACCCTTAAAGTATCTGGTAAAATCAGCTGCAAAACACAGAGTTTGCACTGGATGAAACAACAGACACAAATCAGACTTGGCTCTGTCTGACTCTGAAAATGACAGTCCTTGTAACCAACCACACCTCCATGGCCACCAGAAATCCTATAACAGTAACAAGAAAGTTTGCTAAAATTAAAAAGTGACTGCTGTTTCTTTAAACCACATTGTTAGCTTTTAGCTAAAGCCCTGGTATGTGCCAAACCATAGCTGCACATCACCTCAGACTGGGATGACTCCTCTCATTACTTCATACTGGGCTTCTCCTTCAATTTCTTCTAGCTCATTAGGGATCAGGGTTAACTTCTGATATAAGCAAGGCAGGCAGCTGCTGTCATGGTTTATTGCCAGTTTTGCCTAGGATAGGATACTGGGACTCACTGTCTACCCACGAGTGCAGGTCAGAAAACCAGTCGTCTTGTACAAGAGAACAAACCAAACAATCTTTGGTTTTATTACTCCTGGGTGAAGAACAGGTATGTGCAGCACTGCCAACAATTTTCACGTGCTTTCTGCCACCTGCTTTGCAAACAACAGCAAGCCTTGAAGGAGTTGGCTCTTACTGCTGTGTGTGACACCACAATCTCAGCCATATTGATAGATGCACCAAGAAAGAAGGGCAGTTATCTAGTTGGAGCGTATAATATAGTCTCTAGGCATGTATGAAGGATCAAATGCCATAAGTATTCACAGAGCTAATTAATCTTTATAATTTTAAAATCATGTCTTGATAAATGAGGCTCCTTAACTGGAGATGTTAACAATGTAGTTATTGACATGAAAGATTATGCAGCAGATGTTACCTTCGCTGTCTTTGAATTTCTTGATAGCCACAATTTCATGTGTCTCCTGCAAAACAAAAGCAAAGCAAATGAAATGAGCAAGATCTGTTGTATGCTTTCTCTTCTTTCCCTGGATTTTTTTTGGTGGTTTTTATAATAGTTACTAGCACCATGAAGGAACACTGCTAGGAGGGTAGTAAGTTAGCTTGTTTGACTTCTGGTATCTACTGTTAGGTGCTCTAACTAATTAAGCCTCTGGAAGGTTTTTCAGGAAAGAAACACTGTAATTGCCCTCAAAAGCCTCTGCTGACTCTAACATGCCTATGTTTAGACAGCGTGCATGAACCACTTTGCAGATGAGTCAAATTTATCCATTAGCATTACATTCCTGTTTCACATGAAGGAAAATAAAAAATTGTAGGTGTTTCAGCAACCACTGAAAGGCTGTATTTTTATTCTCTAAGTAATGTCTAAGTACACTGAAATAAATGTAGGAGTTAAAAGCTGTTGCCTCACACAGCAGTTTTGCACCATTCAAGAAATCTAGTCCATGTAGCTTCTCTGCCATATGCTGCTGTCCCTAATGTGTGTAGTCAATGTCATTATTTTGGAAATTAAGTTTCAGAAGTTCTTGGTTAACAGTCTTGCAAAGACTTTATATAAGACATGCTATCAAACATTCTGATTTTGACTGTTCACGGTGTGAAAAACAGGAAAGTATAAACTTCAGCAACACATATATGGAGGAAAAGGTTCTCCAAACAGTTCAAAATACTGTTAACAGTTAATAATTTTTCATTATTAACTGAAATGCCCTGTTTCTCTGTTTGCCACCAACACTAGTATGTCCAGTTTCAAACAAACTTTACAGAAAAACACATTTTAAAAAGAGGAAATAAAACAATTCAAATTTGTCAGAATATCTTTCCTTGGGGGAAGAAAGCAGTAAGAATTCAATCTCCTATGATGATCTTCTCCCTGAGAAAATGGGACACAATTGGGGATACAAAGAAAAGAGGAGCTTTGAGCAATGAGGGAATTCAGCAGTGAAAAGCTCAGAATCTTGGGCGAATCTGAAAGGTTCTTTACAGATCAATATTAAACTTTATTACTTAAACCTTTACTTAAAGGTCCTGTCAGAGATCTGAGCTCTTTTGTGGATCTGATCCTCTGCTGTTCAAAACTAGGCCAACTGCAATTCTCCAAAACAGAACTGTCATTTTCCAAAATACCTTTTTTGAATTTCAAAAAGTTGTTTTTTAAGACTGTACTCTGACACAGAACAATACTGAAAACAATGTTCAGTCTGATTGCAGAAATCATCCTTAGACAGTAGCTCAGTATCCAAACTCCTAGCACTGAAAATTCTCATATACAACTAATGTATCACCTGGGTAGATAAGCTGCTACTAGTTTATTCACTGTTTGGGTCTTTAATGAATATTAAGGAAAGAAAAAACTCATGTAATCCTAAATACTCTGTTCTTTATGGAACACAAAATATCCTTTCTGATCTGTTATTACTTACTGCTAGCAGCTTACATCATGAAATATGAAAATTTGAGTTCACTTAGCTGTAGTTTTGCTTCACTCAGCTTTATTTATTACTAAGCATCTCATTATCTTGTTCTACAAAATAATTCTGGCCTCAATATTTCACTTTGCATTCTGAGGCAACTGCATATTTGCAAACGCACAAGTCAAATCTCTCTTAGCATTGGTATTACCTCTGCTTATTTAGTATGTATATTATAAACATTCTGTGTTATAAAACTAAAGGAAAAGGACTATTACAGTTAAGTATGCAACAGCAGCTGAACATTACTGAAAATATTTTGTGTAAAAGTTAAGAACATACACAAACTGATTATTCAGACTCTATGATGTCTGTCTAAAATGGGGCAAAATATCTCCATGTACAAACCTGCTAATACCATTTAATAAAGGTAAGACAAATTTCTTAATCCATGTCTGTAGTATATGCTTTATATATAATCATATAGAGTGAGAGGAGGGAGGTATATTCAGTCCAGGAGATGGAACAACCTCATGCTAGGGCTCAATCATTTCCTTTACCTCGAAATATGTACGGGAATTGAGTCTGAAGAAAACATGAGATTCACTTTCTGTCCACTTAACCACAGATGAGAGGTGAGTATCCTTATGGGAGCTGAGCAGTTCTCACAGTCTTCTGCTAGCCACCCAGAGAATTCTCTTCCAGGTTTCCTCACAACACTGTATTATCTGGTATTTCCTATCACCAGTATCAAACTAGAGTTCTCCGATTTGAAAGCATTTAATTTTCTCTCATTTAAAAGGAAGAGTTATTCTGTATTTCCATTGACTCTACAGAATATATGTGACATGACAGCACTTCTCCAAAACTGTAGCAATGTATCCTTGCTGTTTTCTAGAAAAATCCTTGATGCTAATGATGGGAGTACTCAAGGAGAAAGGTGCTCCTTGGCATTACTCAATACCTTAGAACTATGACCTCTTTGGAAAAACAAACATTTCCTACCAAACTACATGCTACTTTTGAAAACATCACATGACAAAAAAAAATAAATCTCTTCAAGCCCATGTCCCTATTTTGTTTCAAAGGTTTCTGTTAGGATTTTTTTTTCATTTCTCTTTTGAATATCAAGGAAAACCTGATACAAAGCATAGGCACACAAAATGTACACAAATGTAACATCTGTCATTACAAAGTGTTCACATTTAGGCTAAGCTTCTTACAATGCAAATGCTGAAAGTTAACAGGCATTGTTACCCACATGTAAATCAGGTCCTTAAGACATCACCCAGACACTGTCATGACTCCATTTTCATTTTGCCTTAAAACGCTGCTGCCTTTGAACAGCACTAACACATCAGAACAGCTTCATGTCTTCTCACAACTTCTAATGTTAGGTGCTGGCAATTTTGCAACATTACTATCAAAATGTAGTGGAGTATCTTAGAATATTCTCTGTAGAAATAAGAGATTTGCAAGCTGATGGATTCAGCCTTTTTTTTTTTTTCCAGAGTTTGACATCAGGAAGCCATAACACTGTTTATTTTTGTACAATTAAGATATTTTGGAGAATTTCCCTCAGGAGGTTTTTCTCTGCTTTAATTTTAAATGTATCCCTTTAGAAAAAATTGCAAATTTCCTACTTTTCAATTTAAAAAAAACCCCACACCTGATTAATCTAAGAAATATCACTCAGCACAGAAGAACAATCAGGAAATTACTTCCTCATTCAAAAGTCTTATTTATTTTAGGAGGAGACAGGACCTCTGGTGAATAACTACATAACAGTATGTCTGAGTTACCACAATACCTTTATTTACTGGAAAAATTATTGGAACTTGCTCAACACGTTACAGTTTAGCTGAGAAGAAGCATCTAGAAAGAATCACCACAAATCAATTTAATGTCTCCTGAAAATAGAATGTTATTTACTAACCAGCTAGGTGCAGTAGAAGACTCTTAGAGGAACAAAGACTTATAGACTTCAATGCCCATTTTAAAGAAAATGGGCACACTGTCTCCCAGCTGAGGAAAAACCAAAGGAGGACTAGAGAAAACTTAAACTACTCAAGACCCACTAGAAGATTTCCAAGGAGGACCAGTTATAAAAGCTCTGGTAATCTACTGGATAAAGAAGCACAGGAAGAGGGTGAAACCTTTAGCTACCAGTTTTTAAGGAAACAACCAGCAAGTGTGTGCAAAGATGGAAACAGACTTGAAAATAATGCAAGCAGATTGAAACAGTTTCTCTGATTTTTTTTTCATCTTTCAAAACACAACAATTGTGTTCTCTTCAGATGTTATGAGAAAATGGTTTCATTACCAGTTTTACTCCTCTGGTTTAGGTTTAATTTAATTTAAAGGAATCATAAACAAGCATTTGTCACCCAGTCATCAGTTGAATGTGTAAGTCAAGTGAGTGGCCCATCTGTATCCATAAGGTCACAGACTGGGGCTTCCCTTTGAGCTACCCCAGCCCCCAGTAGCAGGCTCAAGAGAGATCAAAGGGTCCCCCTTCCACTGCAGTAAGTTTATAGACTTGCAGGAGAATTGGGGCTGGAAGGCACCTCTCAACCAATCTGGAACGTCTCCATCCCTGGAGATAATCTGAATAGCTGTTGAGATATTCAGAATCCATCAGGACAAGATTTAGTGCAACCTGCTCTAGCTGGTTCTGCTTTGAGCAGTTATTAGGAGGCAGACCTGAACCCTGAGGAGTGCATTATAATAGATGTATTTTATCACCTTTGAAAACTTAAAATCTAACGATCTATGGTTTGTGGTTTTTTCCTCCTGCTTTCCACAAAAGTTAAAAGATTAATCTTAGCCTTGCAGGCTAGTCTCACTCATCTATATTTAAGATCAGCAGAGTGATTCAGAACAGGACTAGAGTTAAGGTGCTCTCAAGATACCTCTGCAGAAGTGGAGGATGCCACTTCTGTGAACTCCCAAGGAACCCAGGGGGGTCTCATGAAGTTACCTCTGTGCAAATTCTCCCTGCCTCCTCTTTTACATTATGCTGAATGCTGTCTCTCCATAAACATTAGGAATTAGAAGTTTGTTTAACCCAAGATTATAGCATTAGCATTTAGACAGTCTTACAGCCCTGAAAAGAACATTTGAAGGAATCAAACCAACTTGGTATTTTCCAACTATCAGCTGATTATAGCAGTTCACACTGAAACTTCCATTGTTTCAAATAGATTTTTCCTACTTATTCACAATTTTCTCCAAGTAAGAAAGCAAATAAGTATTCCCAAAAATCTGTACAATGATGTTATGAAAAGGATCTGCAATGAAAAGCACTTCTAAACACTGTAACTGTAGCTATTATGGTTTTTATGGTGAACTAGTATTATTATTGCCATTTTTAAAGTAATCTGGCTTTCATTTCATCCTATTGTAGCACAGATCTATATCATTTTACAATTTGACAGCATTCTTTAATCCCAATTCTAGATGTAAAACAGAACCGAAGTTCAGTAAATGGCCATAAAATTGTTCTGATGCTGAAGTGTCAATAATAGTAATTTTAGACCTCAGTCTTCTTACAGATCTCTTTTATTTTATTTTTTCAGTTAATGCTGGCAATTGGTAAAATTTGGGGAATAAAAAGAACGTTAATTATAATAATACTGCATTAGGTAAATACCAGCATTATTTAATGACTTTTACAGCATAATCTTGACACTTGGAATACAAGTGACAACAAAGTGGAAAAAGCAAGAAGACAACTTGTCCTACCTTTATGGCTCCCTTCAAGATATTTCTGACTCCATTAATTCAGAGGTCAGCAAGATATTTATAATTACACTGTATTTCTTAATTCACCTTTCATCCCCAAAGATGCCTGAATTGAACTTCCCTCTATTCCTTGACTAGATTTCCCTTGACTATAGTGGTATTTTAGACACATAAAGGTGCACTTATATCTACATTTGTATCCTGATCATGTCGTATCTTCAGTTCTATGAGCACTTAAAAATCAAATCAAAGCACATATTCAGCTTAAGCTTTCCAATATATTGGAAATCCATGGAAATCACATTTGTATGTTCCAATCATGGAGAAAATTAGTTGGAGATTTTTTTGCCTGTTCCTTTTAATTACAAACAAAAAGTTGGTCCCTCTCTTTTTATCAGGTTCCTCCCCCAGTCTCCAAAAGCTTTCAAAGACAATCAAGAGCTGTCTAGCTGCAAGGATTCAATACATTTGATGCTGCCTATCTGATCCTATGAAACTGCATGACCTGAGTTGTCTTGAGTAAGCCCCAGCTCAGTCCTCACCCACTGCTGGTAATTCATCTTCCTCAAGCCTTTCACTAAGCATACACACCCAGGAGACTGCTGGTGACACCCAAAGCACCTCAGTCTCTATTGGCTGTCACTAAATTGCTTGCCCCACTCAGCAACGGGCACACACTTTCCTTGGTCAGCCTTTTACTGCTAAAGCAGCAGTTTAAAGCCTTTCTTCCTGATCTTAGAAGTCTCAGCTCCAGCTGAGCTCCAGCCTTCATGACATCACTTAGATTCACCCAAGTTTTATTTCCAAGTTCCTCCTTTACAGCCTACATGTGATTCTACAGATGTCTACATTAACCCTAAGAAACTACCATTCCATGTCCTCTCCATCATACACTACTTCCTTTCTCTCCAAGTAGAATAAAGGGTCATAACCACATCTTTCACTTCTTCCACATATCTAATGATAGATCTTTATTTTTGGTGTTGTTCTCTAGGGAAGATATAAGGGAATTTAACAGGAAATGACAACTATATTTTCTACCCTGAGCCCTTTGTGTACCTCTTCCATTAGCTCACAGGAGACAGAAAGAAAATATTCACTTTCCCTCCTCCCCTTTTCTCAGAGCAAAATTTTAGGGCAATCTTGTAACAGAAAAAGCTCTATAGGTGCAAGTTAGTACTATTTTTTATTATTATTTTTTTTTTAGCATTATAATAGAGCAGGATTTTTACTGATGTTTTATTCATCAGCTCTCAGTCCTGTCTTTTTCCCTACTAGCTTAAGTGATGCACTACAGAGTCCTAAATCAATGCTGTTTTCTACCTCCCTCACATTTTAGTGTTTTGATTTGTTTTTTTTTCTGTATATATATATATATATATGGGTTTCAGTGGACACCATTTCTTTTCAAAGCTTCCACATTCAGATTTGCAGAGAAAGAAAGGCTTTTCTTCTCTAGGATTATAGAGACAGTGCATTCTTTGGATAATAGGAAATTCTTGCCTCTTAGGAAAACTGCCATTCTGCTCTGCCAAGCATTTAAAACTGCATTCCTTTTAGAGATTTTCTCTTCTTTATAGAGTAACATTAAGGATTAAAATTCAATCCACTCTGCTTAAAAAGAAGACTGCAGGCAAGATTCATACCTCAAACATACAGGTTTTACTGATCACTGTTGCAGAGGTCAGAGGAACAGGAGGGATGCCTATACATAAGTTGGATGGCAATTCATTTGAGAAGCAGAACATACATGAGGAGATAAAAGCATCTGCATGCAAAGAAGGCTTCTGTTACTACTAATAGATGAAACAGCATCTAAGTCTTCATAAAAATAGCATTTCTACGGTAGAAATTTCAATTTTGGAGCTAAATTAAGAAAGAGTTTGCATATTTATTTCAGGCAGTTTCTGCAACATTCCAAGACTCATGACTAGAACAGTGTATTTTCTCTTGTATCTGAAAAGGGAGAGAAAAGTCTAAACATCACACAAGTTCCAGGAAGATTTTAAAAAATCTATTCTAGCAAAAACTGCATCTACTAATAAGACCAATACAATCTACTTTCAGATCTTGCACACACATGTTTGAGAGCTAGAAAAAAACAACAACTAAAAAATCAGAAATTAGGTTTGCTGTGAAAGTTTACCCAAGTGTAACAAACAAATACTTATTGGAAAAAGTGGAAGGAAAACAGTGTCTTGTTCTCACTAATTTATTGTCCCAAACAATAGAAATAATATGTGGGGAGAGGGGATAAAAATGTGCAGGATGAAAACCTGAGGGCCAGGGAATACACAGGCTAAAAAGACATGGAAAGCAGACAAAGGAAAGCTGAAGACTGGAAGAACTGCAATAAAGTACCTGGACTCAGAAGCTAGTATTAAAGCCAAAATAATAAATAAGCAAATTAACCTGTAAACATATAACATTTTACTGGAACAATTTTACTGGAAGTAAAGGAATAGTGAGAATTCAGAAATGGCTGCGAATCCACTAAAACCACTGATGAGTCTCATTCATGGTGCTCTGGTGTGCACAGGGGATGAAGGGAACAGGTTACTAGTCACACTAGAAGCTGACAGCTGTGTGACAACTCTCTGAGTACATAAATGGTGTTAGGTGATGACTTTTGTATTTTAGAAGTCTAGAAAAATTATGTGCAAAAAATATTTACCTAAACTATGTAAGCAGGGAGGTATTTGAAGGGAAAAGGGAGCATTCTAGTGGTGCATGCAAAAGAAGCTGAAGTGTTTCTCCAGGTCTAAAATAGAAAGAGCAATCTCTAAAGCTAAAATTAAACTGAGAACAAGCACATCCTGTTTTTAAAAAGATTCAAATTTACAGAAAACCTCAGCTATTTCCTAAGGTAGAGTCCACCTCACTCAGCTTCAGCCGAGTTACACAGCCAGTGTGCATTGTCAAGGCTTTCCCTACAGCTAGTAAAAGCAGAGGAGGGAGAGAAGAATCAGCCAGAAGGTTACTGATTGTAATAATTTCCAGATGGTAAGAATTGCTTTTCCAATGTTGGACTCTCCCAATTTATATAAACTAGGAGACTGGTTATGCAAGGCCCACAGGGTGGGATTAACTCCACCCCATGCAACTCCTCTCTGTTTGCATTTCAGAAAGTGATCAACACTAGTGACTTCAGAGATGCTGCCTTCTTTCTATCAGCATTCTTTGAGTTCCATTGCTCTACTAATACCATCAGAGCCACAAACACCGTGTTTGTAATACACGTGCTGGAAACACAAATAAAGCATTCCCCAGTGTGCTACTGCAGCAGGAACATCTCCACTGCCAACCTAACTGTGCAGCCTCAGTTCTCACATCCCACCAAGCAATCTGGCACAGCTAGCAGCAAGACCAGAATTTGTGAAGCTCATCCTACTTCTTTCATCTTCATGTTAGGGAATAAAGTACATGTTTGGTGAGTACCTTCTGTAGCATGAGCTTTGCATTTCCTTTTCCTGGTAAAGTGGAAGGTATTACCTGAGATCAATAAAGCTTTAAATAACTTACAAAGAAGGGCCCATTAGAAGTAGCTCCTTTCCTTATGTTAAGCTTCCAGGACAATGTTCCAGGCAAGATCCTTCAGTAAGAGCACCAAGATTGATATGAGGTTGTCACAAGAAAAATATGGATTTATGTATGTTGCATATGAATCTCCAAGAGTTATAACTTCTCTCAGTTCCAAGGCACTATAAAGATCCATTTAAATGAAAGAAACAGAAGAAGTAACAACTGGAAAGACTTTAGGATTCTTTGTGAAGTAAAGGTTTAAAATCTTTTACTTAAAATGTATCAGTAATGTTTATTAACACTACTGTTACCTCAGATTTGATTCAGGGACACAGAACATAAAATGACTGCAAAAATCCAGAAGCTAAAACTGCAGATGTAAAACTTGGAGCTTCATTGTAATACTTGGTCTAAACTAGATGTAGATATGAAAAACAAAGATTCTTCAAAAGAAGGCTGCCTTCTGTCCTTTTAAAACAGATATAGTAGCAAGCCTTCTGCTGTTACACAGTGTAAACAATAGCTCTAACAGCACTTTGCTGACTAATGTTTGTGTTTGTACTAAATCTGACTTGGCTCCATTATAACACAATTCTGGATGTGAATTTTTTTTTAAACAACATTACAATATAAGATTATATAGCCAAAACTCTGGGTGTGATGAGTAATATAAAAGAACATTAATAAGTGAAACATCAAACTCTAAATCCAGAAAAAGTCCTCGTTAAAAAAAAAAAAAAAAAAGAAAATGAAACCTTCTACTCACAAAGGTTTTATTCAGGTAGTACAGTGTGAGTAGTCAACTATTACTCTTAAAAAAAATAAAAAATTATTAATTGTTAACCTAACCTTAGAATGAAGAGAAAAAAAAGCCAAACCAACAAATTCAGGGACAAAAGATCTAATGATTTCTTTACTTCTGTCTTTCCAGAGATTTAGTCTTTGCAAGAAAAAACTACAAACTCATAATTTGATTCCTAGCCAAATATTCAAAATATACATGTTCTCTCATTGAAAAATTCTGGGACTTCCTTTTTATTGCAGAAATAGAGCTAACAAAATTAAATAGAACTTGACTATTTTTTTTTAATACCTCAGAAGTGGTAAAATATTGTTTTCCTTCACAGAAACATATTCAGGGAGAAAAGCACAAGATGCTTTAGCTGTTTTGGGATGTTCCTGAGACAAGATCATCATATGAAGAGACAAGTAAAGCTGAGAAAAACATAATCACAAGACTTCAGATGAGAAGTTTTTTAATTCAGATTTTGGTTAAAGATTTGTATGCTCCTGCTGAATATTTGATAAAACAACAGAATCATTGCCATCCATGTTTCATATTGAGTGAAAAGTGATCAGTTCTCATTCATAAAAATAAAAAGGACCAGAATAACAACATGTTAACTAGGAAATATAAACATCTGCTAAAAGGCAATGGCAGGAATGGGCTAGTGTGAGTTTCTAAAACTGACCAGTAGACACCACTTGCTGTAACTCATTAAGTAAACAAGTGTGTGTGGGTGTGTATAGAGCTGCACAAGGCTCTGTATGTGAAACTGAAAAGATGCTGATTAAGCAACAGAATCTGATCTTCAGCAATAGAAATTAAAAGTTACCCATTTCATTGAGAATCATAATGAATACAGTGAGAAATACAGCATTATCTCTCTTGATTTGCTTCTCTGACTGACATCATCTGAAAGATCTGTTTTGCAGTCTCAGTTTTATGTGATCTAGTGAACCTGGATGAAGGAGGCACTATGTTCCAGATTTTATATACAGAAATTCACCCCCACTTCTTTTTTTAAACCTGTTTAAGGGGATAGATGCTTGGCATCTCCTCAGCCTTCCTAAAGATCACTTGTGAAGTTCCTACTGATTCTCTTTTGCTCCCCAAATAGTTTTGGTTCCTTAGAACTACAGTAACACTTATAGCAGAAGCACAAAGACTTAAAATTGAGCAGGTTCAAGAGCCCAGGCTACCATTCCACCAGATACCACCTTGCATACATTTCTCAATACTATTCTTCAATAAATGATGATTTGATGAGAAAAAAAAAAAAAAATGGTACACACTGCTCAGATTAATTTTTCACATAAACAAGTCACAGGAAATTTGCTCCTGTAGAAGCAGCAGCTAGTCAGCTTTACTCTGCAGATGGCATTGCCTGTAACATATTTCTGTGCATAAACATGGCATTACTCCATCTCTGTGGAAATGTTAATTGATTTCAAGAAGATAGCTTGCCTCCTGGTCAAGATGTGTACTGTCAAAAGAAGAGGTAGGTGTAACCAGCCAACCAAGTTTTTTTGGTCCTATAGAACTTTATCTTTCCACACCTCAGTGCATGATGACACTTATAAATGTCACATCTGTTATACCTTAGAACATCACAATTTAGAAAAGGAAGCCAAAAGGAAAATTGATCATGATGTTAACCTTATTCATCTAAGTTACATCTAAGAAAATAGCTTTGCAATGAATTTTCAGCACACTGCAATCTGTGGTAATCTTCTGTTATTAGAAATGTAAGTAAAAATATACTTCATAACACACATGTAGGAAGGAGTTCTGTTAGCCCACCAGGAAAAGAGATTCTAGATGTACATTTCAAACACAAATTCCAAACAAGGAAAACTACAGAATGGACTCATGGAAGTTGAAGCAAGCAAGATTTGGGCTAAAGATAATACCATAGCAAGGGACAATTTCTAAACATTAAATACACACAAAAGATGTTAAGAACTAGTTTGTAATCACCACTGAGAGGAAGTCTAGTTTTAGAGGGGATTTGACACTCACTTACCCTTTTCCACCACTATACACATTGGAGATGTTGCCCAACTCAGATACTGCTCACATCAACACACCTTTATAGTTCTAAGAGTCTGGGTATGAGAGTACAAGTGAGTGAAATAATGGGTGTCACTGATTACAGTCCTTCCATTCCAAGAATCCTGCTAATATTCACC
>JAOEGS010000205.1:5359-26419 GCA_025447755.1 Corythornis vintsioides
TATACATTTGAAATGTAAGAATTGGAACCATTTGACTAAGATTGGCATAACTGCTACCTTTTAAAACAGTGGCAATTAAACCTAAATCTAATGGATCAACTAGAATGTATATAGAGCAATATCCTCGTGCTACAGCTTTGTGAGTAGCTTCTCTTACTCTGTGAGTAGCTTCTTATCTTTCAGTGGAATTGTTAGAGTAAGCAAGGCTTGGAATGTTTGAACTCACATTTTTCTTGTTGTGTTTCCATTAATTGCATTGTTTAATCTTGAAAAAAAACTAGCTTTCTACTTCCAGTCTTTATGCCATAACAGGTTAGCTCATTTCAAAAACATGTCATGGTCGATGCCAGTCTTGTCTCAGTATGTAAAAATACTCAGAGTGTTTGTGTACTGGAACTCGTAGACAAAGATAACTTTTGGAAATACTATTGGATCAGGAAGGCTTATTTTTAAATCTTTGGAGAAATTGATAGGGCTGGTCATGGAGGGAAGCAGAGGGAAAGAGATTGATCAAGTGGTGACTGAGGAAGAGAAAAAACACAGTAATCTTATATGTGTGTTCTCTGCAGTTGGTTTTGTAATACATTATATTCACCCAATCCAAAGAAATTATTACTTAATGTGCTTAAAGGATCTGGAAACCTTAGAGGCTGATGTGTTTTGTTGTGAAACTACCAGGCAATCATTTTTCAAAGCTCATGCTGAATGTTTTCATTATGTCTCAGGTTCCCAGTCTGAGCCTCCATCGTGCAGTGCCAGTTCCATCACTTGCCCTTCTGCCTGCACCTGCAGCAACAACGTGGTGGACTGTAGAGGAAGGGGCTTAACAGAAATTCCAGCCAACCTACCAGAGGACATTTGGGAAATGTAAGTGCCATGCAATGCACCATTCTTCCCTGGTTTCAGTCTGTCTCACAACCTCCTGCCTGGAAGAAAAGCACATGTTCTGAAAAGTGTTCTGAGCAGCTACCAGGTATATTGTAGTTGGTCTTTTTCATTCTTTTATTCTAAGGGCTCAAACTATTCTTTAAGGGAAATTATTGTATGGAGTTGCCCTACCCCAAAGCACGTTGAAGTTCCTTGTGTGTTATGTTCAGATTGTGTTTACATCTTACAAATCTAGGATTATGGTTGTATAGTCTGGAAAAGGATATACACGGTCCTTTATTTATTTATTTGTTGGATTGCTTTTTTTTTTAGTTGGTGAATTCCCCAAGAGACAGACTGATTTCTTCATAGCTTGCCAGGATGCTTTATTCCCAATTCTTTAACACTTTTTGTGACATTATTGTGTTCTGAAATCAGATTCTGGTTGTACAGACTTGATTGTCTTTACTGCCTTTAGGAATTGTAATCATCTGGTTTTGTGTCCCAAGAATTCATACTACTGTGGTCCTGAAACACTGGTAAATTAAACCAGGTTATTTTGGCTAGTCCATAGGGAATTCAGATCACTTTTTTTCCACGTTTAGGTGCTTGTCATGCAGAGGTTACTGACATCCAAGCAGCTTTTAGAGTCTACAGAAACAGGGAACACAGTGAGTGCAGAATGGACTTGAACTTGTAGGGATGCAGGAGGAGAAGGAGGACCTACAAACTAGTAGGAGACAGGGGTCTACAAAGCATGGATTCAAACACATGGCAGTGTTAATTTCCAGTGTTGTAACACACAAAATATGCCTGTCATACTTGTTCTTCTGGGCATGAAAGTCGATAAAAATTATCCTGAAAATATAAATTGTGTTTGGCATACTGAGATTATTCAACGTTTAGCCCTGTTTCCAGTTGTCAGATGGAGTATAAATTTTCAGGAGTGATTGGAATGGTTCTGTGATAAGAGACAGGGAATGAAATTGGTCCAGACTTGCTCACAAATTAGGGTTGGGCTAGTGGAACTGTAAAGTTTTCTTTTGCAGTGTTGAAAATGCTGGCAGAAGTCAGATGATCTTGGTGGCTTCAAGCCAAAGTCACCCAGAGAGCAGGATCTGCAGAGCAGGGGTGAGGCTGATGTGCTCTGGTGCTCTCCTCACAGTGAGACAGCAGCAGCCAAACCCTCACCTTCAGTGTGGTTGGAATAGCCAAGTGTCAAGCCCTGTCTGCATTTTGATTGCTCCAGCCAATAAAGCCAGCCCCTGGAACTTGTCCTAAATGCAACTTAGATCACCTCCTTAGGAGAGCAGAAAGGGAAGGAAGACTTGGAGAGCTTTCTCAGCTAGCTGATAAGGTAACAAGTCAAGATGCATAGAACATTTGAAGAAAGTTTCATAACCTGGAGGTTGTAAACCTTCTAGATCCATAGATCACTGCATAAAGCTCTCAGCACACCATTTAATGATTTACATCAGTTAGACTTCTTGTGTTTTAGGCAGTATTTATTTGAGTCTTTGTAGATAAACCTCTTCTACTGCTCTAATGCTGCTCATATCCTTTGCAAATCACTTCAGGGGAGAGTAATTCTGCAGAACTCCAGAGTGTGAGCCTCGTGAAAAACATCTATTTTTGTAAAAAATTGCTTGTAAAAGAGAGCAATTAACCTTATATGCAAGGGCTAAGTATTACATATTCTCCCATAAAGGATATAGTCACATAGACAACAAGATGGAAGAAGCTGCTACAGTGTTTTCCTGGAAAATTCCTGACATCAATTCTTTTGCCTAAATAGCCATTCTGGTTTATGCAGAAGTCTGTCATACTGCACAGAAATTCAGTTTGTCTGAGGCTGCTCTGGACTTATTCAATAGAAAATCCATCTAGAGGTCTGGTTCCAGCTTTATTTCCATGGCATAGTGACAGTCTCTTGATTGGCTATTATAGGCAGAATCATACTCTCTTGCTGCAGTGGGGCTGAGCAATTTCTTTCTGCCTGCAGCAACCCACATCTTTTCACTCCCAGAGAAGTAATGTTGGTTTTTTCCCTTGGGGTTTAGCACCCGTGGCTTGCATTTAGTCAGACCCTTGGTATAAAAGGTGGCTGTGTAGTGATGCTCTCCATTTCTTTCTGGAATTTAATGCTATGATCTCATCCCCAGCATCTTTGAGAGATCCCACTAGATGTGAAATTCCTCCTACAGGGTCCTGACAAGCCACGTGGCTGCTTTACATGGAGTCCTAAGGGATGTTAGTGGTGTATTTTTCATTCAGCTCTGTCCATCTGGCCCTGTAAATGCTCATTCCACTACAGCACATTTCCCCATTGCTCATATTTCTATGATAGTATTAAAATGCTGTCTCTTCCTCAGTTCTACTTGAGGCATTTTCAAGTTAATTTGGTTGGTTATTAGTTGCACTTGGTTACAGCTTTTGAGTTCTTGTATTTTCCCTTAACTCAATATTTCTTTGGAAGCCAAACTGGATCTGCTAAAAGCCCATGACCAACAAAGTGTTTGGCACAAAGGAATCAGAAAGCTGGACCACTGAGGGGGTTATTAAAGGTGACCTACATTTCACTCTGTGTTTTGGTATTAATTACAATTTTTAGTCAGCCTCCCTGCCTCTCTTTATGAACATGGATAGGCAGAACCTTCTCTGGCAAAGCTGCCAACAAGTGCTAAATCTGTTTTTGATGTGAAGAAGCTGTCCCAGAACAGGCTTGTGACAGAAGATAGAACAGTCATCGTGTGCCACTCATTTTCCCTTGCTGCTCACCTCTGCCATATGTGACTCAGGAGTCTGCTGTGTCATAGGAATCTGTATGGCAGCCTTGCTTTGGGTTTTCATGGGCTAGGTACCTAGAACATACAGATTGCAATCCTTTTTTGTTGTTGTTTTAGAAAGCAACTCGCTCGTTAGGGAGCTGAGTCAGCAGCCAGGCTGAGTGAGGAAAAATGAGGTGTGGGAAATTGAAGCTGAGGAATACAGAATTTGTTGCACGTTGTGAAAGATTCTCTGCCTGCAAAGTGGTTCTGCTGTGTTTTTCAGAGGGGAAATGAACAGTTTATGTTCTAGGGAAACACATGAGAGTAAGCACAGAAAAGTTTTATGTGAATGCTTGGATGAAAACAAAAGTCACTGAGCACCTGGAGGCATTTGCTGGAAAAGGGCTAGCAGAATGGCTTGCTGGTGAATGAGCAGTGCAGTCACTTCACTCCATTGCAGCAGCATCTGCAAGAAAAGGAGATGTTTGCATTTATTAAGAAACAGGGCAAATGCATGCAAGGGAAATAGGGAACACAATGTGAGTGTAGAATGGGCTTCACCTTGAGGGGTAGAGAGAAGGAGGGCTGACCTACAAACTAGTAGGAGACAAAAATCCCTGAAGGATCTGTTTTTCTTATCAGACTTGATCACAGCCTCACAAGCAGTGCCTGTCAGAATGAGTGACAGCTCAGGCCAAACAGACAGCAGAGCCAGGATGCAGGAGACCTGTGAAACCCAAAGCCAGCAGCTGAGCCAGCAGGAGTCACTGCTCAGCAAGGTGCTGTGAGAAACACTCTGGCCACAGCAGCAGGATTCACCCCGTGTGTGTTTGGGACTGTTGGCTGGATGGAGCTGAGCTCTGGCACTGTCTGCCCCTTCTCAGTCAGTGTGGCAAGGACAGCTTTCCTGCAGGTGTGGGGCACTGGGAGCAGTGGCATTGCTAGCCCTGTGTGGAGTGTTTCAAATACTGTTTGCTTCAACACCCTGCCTGCTGGCTCTGTTTACTGCCTCCCACTACTGGAGAACGATCTGGAACTCATCTTTTCCCCACCTCACCACACTTTTCCTCTGTCCCTCCTTTAGAATGAACTCTTCATGCTGTTGCTCTGTCTCAGACTGATCCACTTAATTGTTTTATTTATCACTGCATATGAGGCTGCATTTTGGGATATTCTGGACAGGGTTTGTCTGAGAATTTTGTACCTCTAATCAGAGTAGTGCAGGGATGACAACTACAGCTTTGGTGTTTGGTAAAAGTTAGTGTAAGTCCTTCCTCAGAGGAAGGAGGGAAGATGCCCCAGAGGCTGCCCTGCTGCTGCTGCCTTGTTGTGTTCTTGAGAAACCCAGGAACAATTTGTGTGTCTTTGTTCCTCTGCACTAGTGACCATCTAGTAACTCTCAGGATAGCCAAGGGTTTACTGGTTTAGTTGCTGCTACTCCAGTTAGAGATCAGTGCAGAAGTCTGTGATTCTGTGGTGTGCTTTTGAGACATGAACTCTCTTGTGATGGAATGATCTGTCTTTGAATCCACTAAATGAAATACTTGATTTTAAAAAGCAAAAAGAAAAGAGAGAAAATGCCAAAGTTGATGCTTGTAGCTGCACTTTTCATTCACCACTTGTGTGTATCTTGTGGTATGCACTTTAATCACAGCACAGTTTCATGGTGCTGTGAACAGACTGGATTGATTTCTCATTGTCTAGGGATGCATCAGGGTTGTGCAGTGGGGGAGCCTGTGCATAAAGGATCTATCTGCTCCTTTGTTGCAGAAACAGGGAAATTCCAAAATGGGGACCGTGGGGAAGATAATCTCCCAAATGATGTCCAGATAATTGAGTCATACCTCTTCTTGCCAATGGTTTTATTAATTGAGTCTGGGTAAATGACTTGCACAAACTTTTCCTGGGTGGTCACTAGTGATGTAATCCCGGGTTTCTGGCTGACTCAGCGGAGATGTTCAGGACTCCCAGCTGCAGCAAAAGTCACTAGGAGCTGGGCTTTGAGCTGTGCAGTGCTAATTGCTTTCCAAAGCCATGTCCCAGTCATCTGCAGACAGAAATCAAACTCCAGAATCTACAGTATATCCTTAGATCTCAAAGCTGATCTTAGATGACAAACCTAGCCAGCTTGTTTTGGCGCTGTTCCTTAACCTTTATGATGAGAAATGAAGAGAAATACACTTGTGTGAAGCAAGAGCAGTGCTGGAGAAGGTTTATCTCCATCAGAAACTAGGATCTTTGGTTTAAATGCTGCTGTAATTGCTCCAGACAGAGTGAAGAGCCCCTGGAGGAACAGTGCTGCTTAGGCACCCGTACCTGGTGAGGTAACCACAGCTTCCCATCAGTTTCTGAGCAGGGCAGTGGGACAGCAGCTCTTCTACCAGCATCTAGCTTTGGCTCAAGGTCAGCTTGGAATCATAGAATCACAGAATGTCAGGGGTTGGAAGGGACCTAGAAGATCATCTAGTCCAACCCCCCTGCCAGAGCAGGGGCACCTAGACCAAGTCACCCAGGAACAGATCCAGGAGGGTCTGGGATCAACAAATTTTGGGCATCTAAATTACTGGTATATCCAAAAGGAGACAGAAAAGCTATTAGAAATAGTTGGAGCACTAGTAACTCCATTGTAATTAAATTAATCCTTTCTTATATAAATTACAAATTAACTGCAGCATAACAATTTCATCTATAATAACAATTAACTTTGAAGCTCTAATCTTCTTAAAGGCAAGAGTTTATTTCTTTTTTTCAAGACTGTGTGAAGAAACTATAAACTTCAGGGACAGAGGAATGACAGTTCTGCATTTAACATTGTTCCTCCTCCTAAAAGAAATCTATAATAATTTTCCCAGGCTTCTAGTAAATACTGGAGCTGAAGCCAGCACAGTATTTTTGAACACTGTAATAAATGTTCCATAATTGCCTCTGGTGGCAAGTTCTCTGGCTAGGGAATCAGGTTGGCTCCTGTAGTAGAGCCATAATATGATTTTCATTCACTGCAGTAAATTGGCTCTGGACAGCTTCACATGTCAAGTTTGACTACTATTTTCTGGATCTCACTAAGCAAACTGTGTCATTCATTTCTTAAACCCAATATAAAAAAGAGCTTTCTGTTGTCAGGCCAAAAATATCTAGAAAATAATCTATGAGAGCAAGACACAGAAATAATAAAGTATTTTGGATTAAGAGTCATTAGAGGAAAATATACATCTATGGGAAATGTTAAGAATAAAGGTGTTTTCTGTGCTGAGACAGACTAAGGAATATAGGAAGCTATGGTTCATAGCTTCTATTAGAAACAAGCAGTGATGGCAGGCACTTTCTGCTGGAATATCAATATTTACTTCTTATATCTTTACCTTTATTTGTAAAATTTGGAGTAACTGATGACATCTGTAGGCAGAGGAAGCTGTTTTTATTTTGTTAAATTTGGATTTCATGCACATGATAAGTTTTGTCATACCTTTCACCTTCTCTCCTCTGTGATTGTGAGATTTCCCTAAAAAAAAGGAAAAAATATATAATTGTGTGCTCTGAGATGATATTTCAGTCCAGCAGGAACATAAGTTTAGCCTTATTGATAAAACTGAATGTATGAAAAGCCATATATCTAATTTTTATCAAATACAAATGTCAGTCAAATATTCCTGTTTAAAATAAGGAGCTTGGAATGTATAATGTGTGTATACATTCTGAAAACTGATTATCTAAGTGTAGAAGGAATGATGGAAAATAAACTAGGGAGCATCATTTGAAAGAAAAAAGACTAATCAGATTTTTTACTCAGTGACACTAATAATATAATAATACCTTGGCAGTATTTGGACACATGCACTAAAAAGAGATGTTAGGGAATGTACACTGGATGCTCTTCACAAGAACTTAGAACCCAGATTAAACCATTACATTTTTCCTTTCAGTTTACTGCTTCCATTTCCATTTAGAGTCTCAAAATCTATTTGTGTGTTACCACTTGGCAAATCTAATGCAAAGCAACTGGAAATCCTCAGATCCCTGAGATAGTTCCTGCATTGTTAGAAAACAATGGGAAGTGATCTGGGCTGGAAGTAACTGGGAATGAACTGGTGGGTAGGACTGAGCTGCTGAAGTAGCAATGGAATAGCAGTGAGGCTTGTGAAGGGGTTAGTCTTTCTGGGACCTAATACAGCAAAAACCTCCTGTCAGCAAACAATATTCCAAGCCTGGATTGTCAAACACCATTCCTACTTTTATTGTTTACAATTATGGAATGTAACCACAGGCCAAGTGTTGCTTTCCAGTGGGAAACCATCTCTTCCCAAGCATAGACTCCAAGCTTCAGATAAATAACCAAACAGAAGCCCCCAAAGCAACCCCCTAAAAACCCAATTCCAATACCAAGAAGTGCTCAGGAGAGTTCTAAGGCTGAGTCCGTAGAGCAGATACTGTGTTGATGAAGTGGAGGCAAGAACCTCATCCTCTATGCAGCAGAGATCTGCTGTCCTGGGATCCTTCTGAACTGGAATCACCAAACATCCAAAAATCCAGGAGTGGGATCCGTGGCAGTGTTTGCTACACCACAACAAAACAGCTTGACACAGGTTGTACCCTCTGCTGATGGCTCACAGAGGAGCTCACTCATCTTCATTCTGAAGATGCCTTTTGGTGGGCAGAATATTGTCACTACATTCTTGATCAGACTTTGGCTATCGAAGATCTTCCCTTGGGTGAACTGTTCAGAAGTCATCCTTTTAAAACTCAGCAGTAGCTGAAAATCAACACCAGACGTCAGAACATGAAGGGAAATTCTAGTTGTCACCTTGTGCAGGAGGACAGTTTACTGGCTCTCAGCTTTTGTTTCAAATGGGGTCAGGACAGGGATCATATCTAGCCTGAATTTGTGGTAACAAGATGAGATTTTAAGTATGGTTTATTCCTCTTAAATACTGAAAAGATATCTGTGGACCTTTCTTCATCAGAGTCCAAAATGCACAATATGTAAGCTCAAAACACAAGGTAAATGTAAGAAAATGGTCCAAGCAGCTACTTGTTCTAGGCAAGGAGGATCAGTCTCTCAAATGTCATGTGCTCCAGGAGTTTCCTCCTTCCTAATATCAATGGTTCTCCCCAGCCCTGGGTGTTGTCACTGTTGGGATGCACATTCTGCTCATTTTCCCAAACAGCTCCTTAACTGGCTCTTTGCAAGCCCTGCTTACAGGACAGAGAGAAAAGCAAGGAGTGAACCCTTCCCAGCAGCTGTCCCCAGCAGCTCCAGGCTACTGCAGCACGCCGAGGTGATGGTGTGTGTCCTGTCTCTTGGAGATCTCCTCTGGGTATTGGCTGCCCAAGTGATGCAGCCTGAAGGAGCCTGTGGGAGCAGAACGATGGGATCCAGGGGAGCACCCAGGCTCCTTCACTTGCTGCCTGTCTCTCCCAGCAGGGAAGGTCACGACTGCCCAGCTCAGAGGGATGTTTCTGACAGGCAGGAGCTCAGTGGCACTGTTAATAGAGCATGGCTGTCTCATTTGTAGGCTCTATTCATCTGACAGCTAAGAATTACCAGCACTGATGCTTCACTCCCTCTCTCTTTTTCTCCAAGCTAGTGATTCGTCTATATTATGGGTAGGTAAGCTTGACAAAACATTACACATTAGCAGCTGAGACGGCGTTGGAAATGGGAAAATTGCTGGCAAACTGCTCCATTAGAGACCCAAATAACAAATTCTTTCTTTCCCTCAATGAAAGAGAGATAGTTAAGGGCCAAATGAATACGTCTGTCTCTCCAACTCTGCAGAGGGAATCACTCTTCAAGACAAATGGCTCCATCACTCCTGAGAGTGGGAGCTGCTTCTCTGAAGGCTGCAGCAGGCAGAGGGTTTTTTAATCCATTGTGTTTTGCCATCTTGGGGCTAAGATGTGCATGAGCCACACGAGGAGGTGATGAAAAGATTTGCACCTCAGTGAACTTTGGGGTGGATTAGTGTGGGGATTTGAGTGCTTATTCTTTACTCTGGGATAGTTTTTCCTATGGCACTGCATAGTCTCCTCCTGTTGTGTTTTGAGGGTTTTTCTTCTCCCCTGTTTTCTTTTGGCTCTCTTTGCTGCAAAGTCATTTAAAGCGAGTGGGAAGGCAGAGGACTTTATCCTGTCTAACATGATGTTATTACAAGAAAAATACCTCTGAATCCGTTGGACCCTCATCCTGCCTAATCTCTGATTATATATTGGAGAGGGGAAAAGGGAAATTATTCTAGGCCTTTGATGTTGTTGTTAAGACTCAAAAATCAAGCTTCCCAAGGCAGACAGAGCATTGCTGCCTGTCAGAAGCAGGGAGACATGCTTCAGTTCATCCAAGGGATACAGCTGGCAGCAGGAGACGTGGCACAGCGACATGGGTAACTGAAAGGAGGAACAAAACCCTCAGAGGTTTGAACATGGCCAATTTATTTTATCAGGGTTGTCTCTTCTACTTGTGGAGGCTTTGAAATAGATCTTACTCTGAAATACCAGAAGAAACTTGAGGAAAATGTTGTGAGCAATCTTAAATATGGGGGATAGTGGTTCAAGTGATGCAAATTTAGCCTGTCAGGACTGTGTATCTTGTCCAGTGTTTTCAGATGTCTTGTAGAATTATTTTGGAGTGTATTCTGGTGATGCACAAGGAAGATGAACTCACTGATACTGTTCTGTGCTTGCACAGGTGGTATTATGGTGTGAGACAGCACTTCATGGTGTGCAGTGATAGGCCATAAAAAAGACAATTTTCCAGAGGTGATATTCTAGTAAACTGGGTAATTTTCTTTGAAATAAAATGTGGCTGTAAAATTCAGATTAGCTTTCGCTTTTTGGAGAAAAAAATTTACATTAGGTAAGAACTTTTGGTTTTCACTTTATTTGCAAGATGGCACCTCTAGGAGCAGCAGTTTCCTATTATGTGATGGATAGCAGTGCTTATAATTGAGCCTTCATCACCTTGAAATTGCCAACACCCCTCTGGCAAAGCCTAGTGTTTCCTATGGATTTTTAATCCTGTACTCTCCTTTGTATGTCATTTATGAGCTCCAATGAAGTGAAAGCACCAAGTATTCATACAAATCATTGTTTTCTACTATGCATTGTGTTCTTGCCCTTATGCCTGCCCATCTGTACCATGCATTTATGAAAAACAAATGGAAGTCAGAGGAGTTCCTCATATTTTTAATACACCTGCTTATTTAATGTAGCACTTGAATGCATCAAGATCAGCTGCATTTTGTGCCCAAGTTGGACTCCACCTGCAAACACACCCTGATGAGAACACCCAGTGCTGCTTGTTGCTTCTTGTGTGGCATCTGCAAAATACCACGTGCTGAGCCAAAGAGGTTCAGACAACAAAGAGCTGTAAGGTGCTAAGGTGAAAATAGAGCAGCTGACAACAGCTTTGTCCATCTATTTCTGTACAGGCCATCTGCTGCAAATGTTGGAGGTACAGAATTCCGTGCTGCCTCTGAAGCAACTCTTCGTATCCTTTCCACCTTATATTAGAAATTCCATTTTTTTCATGTTACTGGGGACCTGTGGCTCTTCCAGTTTTGGGTTTGGGGAATTTTTTTTTGTCCTTTGGGGACAAAATTTGTGTGATTCCCCCCTCAAGTCACTAAAATGTCCTTGGAATTTGCAGTGATGATGAAAAGGGCTGTGTCCCTCCCCTCCCTGTGTTTGAGTTTCCCTGTAAGGACTGCTCTGCTGCGCCTGTGTGCACCCCTGGGTTCCATCCAGGAGGGAAGGGAATTGGACAGGCATGGCCCTTTTTGTTCCTTTTTGTCTGCACAGAACGACTTGGGAGGAGTTAAACAGCAAACTGGCAAGCTGACAAAAAGCCTTTATGGGAAGAGTTATGTGTACTGCTAATTCTGGGGACAACCACCCAACAATAGTAGCGTGCTGAAGCTCACAGCAATTTGCATTTCAGTGTGGCCTTGCCAGAAGCGCAGCACGTTATATTTAGACCAACTGGAAGGGAAATCTCAGACACTAACTCAAATCACAAATCAAGGAATAGAATTAACTCTGATCACCACCTTGAAAATAGACTGTGGCAGAACTAAGTGTGTGCACACGGAGTGGACGGGTTGGCTGTGCAAGTCCCACAGTTGGTGTGACTCAAATAGCTTCTCAGACTCTGACTGAGCTGGCAAAACACTGATTTTCAAGGGGATTTTTCTTTTGTCTCTTGAAAGCACAAATCAACAGGATACTCTGTGCAATAGCAGCCTGATGGGCCTTATGCATTTTCTCCACATTATTTCCAAGTGCTTTAAAAACTGTGATTTACTTCTCCCCGTGTCTCATTTTATCTCCATTCCTCGTTTTAACTTTTTTTCTCCCTTCTGCATTGCTGCAGCAACTCTGACTAGAGTGATTCATCCCATCATTCCAGTATGTTTCTGTATTTCAATTCTAAACCATTTCCAACCACTGTTGTTGGGGTTTTTTTCCTGTTGAAGCTGGTTCTTTTCATGACATTTTTTGAATAAAACCCCACAATGTTTGATCAAAAAGCCAGACCTAGGTAAAACCAAATTTTACTTTCACTTCCAACTTTTGATGACAGAATTTTAGCTGCCCTGGTCATTTGGCTTTCTGATAGGAGGGTCCACTTTTAGATTTCTAATTGAGATAATATTATGGGGTTTATCTCGGGAGAAGATTGGTGCTTTTAGCAGGAATTTGGAGGATTTGCTAATGAAGGTTTAAAAATACTTCTGGAAAAGAACAGAAATTCATCTTAGTGGTTGTTGTATGCACTATAGTAAAGCTGCTTACGTTTGGTGTTAGATGCTTTTCTGATACTTGTGAGGAATACTTCTTGCAACACAGATCTCAGAAATGGAAAGAGCATTTTAATGTAGTCAAGCTCATATGTTTGAACACCTTCAGTATCTGGTAGTGAAAACAGGAAGAGATGGTCCTTTTTTTTGTTCTGTTTTAACACAGACACCCCCCCAACTCTCTTAAAAATCTGGATTCATATTGCAGTGAATTCCACTTTCTGTTTTTCAACATGTTCCCACAGATTGTTGCTCCTGAGTCACTGTGACAGTATTATTAATCTGCTTATTAAGCTGTCACAACACAGCATAGCTTTTAGTTTAGATAGCTACGTTGTATTTACAATAGCCAGTCAAGGAAAGCATCTGTATTTTCTACCTTTACACTGATTAAGTAGTAATAAAATATACCTACTATTTTTTATTAATTCCATGAGCTTTAAAGGTGCCATTTCTATAACCTGGGACTTTTTTTTTTTCTCTCTACAGATTTAATCATTTTAATCAAAGGGATTTTTCTTCTCATAAAAACTCTATAAAGTTGTTTTCTATTTATATGAAAATTTGTTCTGATGTTTAATGTTATTCCTGTCCTGTAACTGTGTGATTAACATGTATATTACTTTGTTTGTTTTCAGACGTTTGGAGCAAAACCTCATCAAAATCATCCCCCCTGGAGCTTTTACCCAGTACAAGAAGCTTAAGAGAATGTAAGTTTTAATAAGACAAACATGCAAGAGCAATCACAAATCTTCTAGCTTCAAGTTCAGTATATTTTAGAAACATACTGGTGATTTCTACGTGGAAATAATGGGGGTTTGCACAAGTAATCTCTTCAAAGTATAAGCAGCAATGGAATTTGGTTCAGGATCCCTAACAGTGCATAAAAGCCTTAATAACGCTTCATTTCACTTCCTATTATAAACCATGTGAACTAATTAGTTGTCAATCCCACCAAACCTCTTTTCTGAGGAAGCAGATTTGATTTGAAGTGCTTCTCTCATTCATTCTGGTATCTTTTTGCACCACTTCAATTTAGCTGACCCCAGCTGTAGCACGAGTGCATGTTCTTGCAGAGCAGTTAGGATTTTTTTTGTAGTCCATTGAATGTCCTGGGGTTGAAATGGCATGGCTGTTTACAGGAAAATAAAGAAGCCTGCTGGAGCTTGTTTCCTCTGTTTCTTTATCACCAGTAGATACCCAGTTTGCTTCTTATTAGCTCTTGTGTTTTCCCTTTGGATTGAAAAATAACCATCCTGATTAGTAACAGCTCTCTCACGCAGATAGCCTGGGCATCCCCCCCTGCTTTCTTTTCATTTTAAGCAATATTTGAGTGATGTTGTGACAGTAGTACAATGACATAGACAATGGGAAAGCAAGCTACTCCTGCTTCACCATAGTGTCACGATGCTGATGGGTACCACTAGACCACTAACTTCCAGAAGTCATTCAGGCTTTATAATTCAGTGCAAAAAAACCACACAAAAAAGGTGCCTTTTACAGTTCTTATTTTCTGATGTGACCACTATTGGAAACTGTTGGCTCGTTTCACAGAAGACACTGGATTATCAGATAGCTAATGCTTTTGGAAATTGAAATGAGCTTGCTCTGTCCCTTTGCATTAAATGATAAAATGACTGTATTTGCCAGTCCAAACTGAGTTCCCTGAGCTGAAGAGCTGTAAATATGAATCTTAATCTTAACAGGTCAAATCATCTATCTTAGAGAGTCTCCATTCTTCTGTCTCCCTTTCAATATAGCTGTATGTATTTTTAAACAAGTACTGTATTAGATAGCAAGATGGTAATTTCAGTGAAAAATGATGAATCCCTTTCCAGTGACCTAACTTGTTACTCTTTCATTATTAAAGTTACTACTTAGTTCTTTCTGAGGTATGACTAATTTTAGATTTTGGCAATGTTTTACTGTCCTTTCATTTTTCAAGACTGGCAAACTCTAGTTCTATGGGAGTTGACCAGAAATATGTTCTTGAAGTTCACTTCAAGCTCAACCCAATGCAGCACTTAGGATGTGAAATGATGAATGTTAGAATTTCAGGCAGGATTCCATTAGCACGTTGTGTTGACAGCTTTCTGGAGTATAATTGGCATACTCATTGAGAGCTGAACTCCCAGTTAAATAGTTGTTGTGCCAGATGATCTCTATCAAAGCTTAGTTAACATGACAGCATTTTGTGGAAGAACTTGGGAGAGGTAGTTAGGCTGCAGATTGTCCCATAACAGGCAGCATGTTTTGACATTTGGTTATTGACCTGTCTCCTTTTGTCAAGGTTTTATCCCTGCTGGGCAGAGACTCTTTGAATTGAGAATCACTGTTGAGATGTAACATTTAACTGAGGACATTGTTCCACTGTTTGAAGAGATTATTCACATCATCTTTTTGGTGTGCAAGTTTCCCAGTGTTATTTGCACCAACACATTTTGGTGAAACAACTACCTCTTAAAAGAACTATCCATCTTTTTCCTTATAGACAAAAGTCATGTTTGGCATCACCAAAGTCATCAGCCTTTCTTAATTTCTGTGGCTTTGATTCCAGGGAGCAGTGCTACAGCATGGACATTACTGGTTAATTGATGCCCTAGCCAAGGTACAAATGAAGAACGTCATCATCCTCATCAATAATCATAATTAGATGTAGTTCAGAGGATAGTATTAGCATAACATTGTGAATTGTGGTGTATTTTTCTCCTGGTGAAGAAATAAGCAGGAATGTTAGGGAACATAGACTGCTCACTTGCAGCACTCTCAGTATTTTGATTGTTTACTGTTTCCTTCTGGATTATGCAGTTTCCTTTTCTTAAATAATTGGGTAACTGAGGTTAATTTTTAGCTAAGAGCCAGTTGCTCAAGATAATTTTTGTATGGCTTGATATTAATAGATCAAGATGAGAGCATAAGATGTATGTATAATACTTCAAGTCTTACATTTGCATAAGCTGAAGTTTGCTGTGTTGAAGAAGGTCTCTCCATCAGCTTTCAGGATGGGGAGCTATTTTGGTGATTAGGTTTCAGCAAAGGAGATAAAATACTTAGTGTTTTGGACTTTGTCATAATTAACCCATAGCTTCTCACACAATTAATTCTATTAAGCTAAATGCATCTGTCTCAGAAGGAAGATTTGGCACCTATAGAATTCAAATAAGCAGTTGAATTTAGTAATCTGGATGCTCTGCTGGTTTTGGGGTGAACGTAACAGCTCTTAGCTCTGTGCTCAATTATTCCAGGGCTTTAGAAGAGGATTGAGGGTTTGAAGGAGATAAATCCCATCTCTAGAGATAGTTGGTTTTTTTGTGTAAAGTACCCAAGCCCAGACGTGCCATTTTGGATTCACTTACATAACAATTGTGCTTGTTCTGTAACATCTCCCCTACAACTTCTAAACTTTCTGGCATTGCCTCCCATTTTGTCTTTGCTTTTCTGAGGCTTTTAACTAACAAGTTTGTGATACTAAGATCCAAGAGCTACTTTGAAAAATATGGTTGTACTTCTGTAACTCTGATGCTTATAGTGGTGTTTCCTATTGCCAAATTAATTTTACCATATATTAGCAGGAAACGTGCTGAGATTTCAGTCTTCCCAGTAGCTCAGTGGCATTGCTGCTTTTGTTAAGCAGCTTCTGAAAACTAAGCCATATATGACATGGATTTTTGCTGAGTACTCTTGTCAAATGAGAACAGTCCAGTTTATATGTTAGAGATAATCAAGTAATCTGTTTCTAATCTTGTTAGTCAACAAAAAGAATATCCATCCAGTGCTATTAATAGTTTTGCATTTGGCTGCATCTGAAAAGAAATCTGTTTTGTTTCAAAGCCTTTTACAGTAAAGCCATTTAAGTCACACAGTCGTGTGTTATACAGGGTATCCTTGTTCCCCTGGTGCAAAGTCACAACCAATTGATGTCCCTGACTGCTAACTGAGCACAGCCACGCTTCAGGGTGTCTTCAACATCCTTTTGAAGGAAGATCTCTATGTGCTGTCAGAGGTGCAGGGAGGCTGGTGTGAGGTGACTAATGTATTCCCTGCCTGGGTGGAATCCTGATCAGTTTGTCAGATTTCAAGCTCAAGAGCCACCTTTGCACCGAGTGATTCAGAGATACCTTAAACTATGAAAATTAAGCATTATGTGATCTAAATTGGCTTAGCTCTGCAGGTTAGAAAAGCCTGTATCTCTTTGTCTTGATGTAAATCAAGCACAGAATAGGATGATCTTGCCAAAGCAGACCAAAGGAAGGGAAGAACTGTACAAGGACATAATTTAATCCCTTTGCTTCAGTTAAGTCAGAGGGAGAGGGAGCCTCCTTATCCAACAGCGGTGGAGCTTGGGCTCTAATGGAAAGGAAATAATGTGTCTAATTATCTTCTAATGCTGATTGTAATGCATCTGCATGAAGTGAGTGAGTGTCATCACCCAGCATGGCATTTATGCACATTCAGGCACCATTAGTTATACACTCATTAGCGTCCAGACATGGGGAGAGAGGAAGGACAGAAATGTTGAAAAGCAGCAAATCAATAAAACAGTACTGATATACTTGCTTCAAAAACTAGATACCCCTTTCCAGATGCTTGTCATTGTTCAGCAAATGCATAATTTTATTTGTAATAGATTTTAGTATGTTCCTCGAGAAATAGCACGGACTCGTATCATAAGAGTTAGTAGATAAAAAGCAACAAATGCTACCAGGAAGTCTAAAAAGGCTTTGCATAAAAAGAAATATTCGTACATTTACCATCACACATTTGCCTGCTATGAGTTGAGGTGAAGAACTGGAAACCTTCACTGAGTGCTGGCCTTGTAAGCAGGATATTGTAATAGAAAACATCCGTAGATTGCAGAGCAGTTGTTTCATGAGCCTTACAAAAGAACCAAACCTTATAAACCAAAGAAAATCCCACTTGATGTGGGAAAGCAGTTAGAGGACTTCATGAAAAATTTAGCCAACTGAATTTGTAGCTTGAAACCTGAAGAGAAAGGAAAAGCTTCTAACTTCCTAAGTTCTCATTCAAGTGATGTTTATTTCAGAGTCTGACTGGCATCCTTAGTGGAGAGGTACATGAACTGCTGTACTACTCCAGCTTCAGCTATCAGTGAAAAGATTTGATCCTGCTGATACCAACTGTCAGGGACAGTAACGAGGTGGCTGAAAGCTATTCCTGTACCTAAGCACCTGCTTCAAGTGATTGACAGCAAGATTGGATTGCAGTGACAGTCGTGACAAGGCACCAAGTTCTGAGCATCTGGGTCCCGAGCGTAGTACGTTTGGCTCCATGTCTAAAGAAGTTGTGGCAGAGTCTGTATCTAGCTCTGTGTTCTTGGTTGGTTATGATTCAAACTGAAGGGTACTTTGAGAACCAGGAGCTGCAAATGGCAGCAGGTTATACTGAATTCCACTGACATCAGAGCTGGAAGGGGGGGTTCCTGCTGGAGCTGCCTGAGAGGGCCTGCAACACACTGGGTGTTCCCCACGGTGCTGCTGCCTTCAGAGGCCCCAGTTTCCATTGGGATGCTCAAAGATTTTCCCTGGTGTCTGAAAACTGCCTCACCAGATCAAGGTTAGGGGAGAATTTTGTTCTGTGAGTTTTCTCTAGGCCTTTGTAAACCAAGTAAGGGTAGAATTTTGTTTGCTAGTTTTCTCTAGGCCTTTGTAAACCAGGTAAGGGTAGAGTTTTGTTTGCTAGTTTTCTCTAGGCCTTTGTAAACAAATAAGGGTAGAGTTTTGTTTGCTAGTTTTCTCTAGGCCTTTGTAAACCAGGTAGAGCTGCCATGGTGCTGAGCTGCTCAGTGTCACTGGTGCTGCTTTGGGATCTCTGCTTTGGGATTGGGGCTGGCTTTCCCATTTCCCTTCCCAGTGGTATTACACAGAGGTGGTGTGGGAAAAGTCTTACCTCAGAATAATTGAATCATCCTAAAAAGAATTCTGTTTCATATAAATTGAGACTAATAGTGGAGTTTATTAAGGCTTTCATGGGAATTTTGTTTGACTGTACCACAAATTTCTGATATTTATTGTATGTTCATCTTCACATCTCGTTTATCACAAGATGTCTTAGACAAACTTGGTCTTGCTGCCTCAAAAACCATTCCCTTGATGACCTTAACCATGCTGGCACCAATAATCCCACCATTCCTTAATGCATGTCCTGCTGGCACTTCCCAGCTAGCTTAGAACCATTCCTCACCTTACCTATCACTTGACTTGTAATCAAAAGATGGGCTTCAGTACTCTGCTGGAGTTTCCCTTCCATACCTGCATTTAAACAGCCAAACTTTATGCTTTTGCTTTTTCACAGACTGCTCCTCATGCTTGGGGCCACCCCCCAGCCATAATGCAATCTCCATTATTAATCTCTTAATGATTTTATCAACTGTTTTTATTCAATGGCCTATCTTACTGGTATTTTTCAAAGCTCCTCCTAAACCTCTTGGGTTTAATGTCCATAAAATGAAAGATTTTACTAACAGGGGAGCTGCTGATTTACTGGCCTGTCTCAAATTCCTGGAATTTGCCTCTTTGTGTCCTTACTTAGCTCATGATTTCTCTGAGGTAATATGGTCTTTTAGTTCTGTTTTTATATCAAATGCATTCTCCCAGTATGCCACAGCTAAAATATTTTCATCAAATTCCCGTTTACAGCTATTTTTTCAATCCTCCCTTCTCTTTACAGAGACATCAGCAAGAATCAAATATCTGACATTGCTCCTGATGCGTTCAAAGGCTTGAAATCCCTCATTTCATTGTAAGTAGAAAATAGAACTGAATGGGAGTTTGGGGAAGCTTGGATGCAACAGAAATAAAAATGATAATGTGCTGTCTGGGACAACTTAGGTTTCTGTGTGCAGTTGCCAGCTTAAGTCAAGCATCTGATCTTTTGTAAATGAAAAATTGGTCGTGAAGGTTAGGAGGAGGAATTGTTTACATGTCTCTAGTAAGTTGTTTTATGGATGAACACCCCCAAGGTTACTGACTTGTTCACTTCTTCCAATCAGTACATTAGTTGATCTACAGTGTAGTGCACCTGCAGGCTAATTCATGTCCCCCAGCTCATCATGGCACATGGAAACTCATAGCTCAGGTGCTGTTAGGTGGTGTTAATCAGGGAGGAGTTAGGGCAAATGCTTCCATACCAAATTTTTCTTCTCTATTAAAGAACTGAGATTGCACTCTCATGAGTTTTTGGGGTTTTTTTGGGGGGGTGGGGATTTTTTTCAAACTAATTAGGGAAGAACCTAAGCTCTTAAGAAAATGTTTAGATTTCTTAGCTGTAATTACTACTTCATTAAGCTGGAAGGGGACTAAAATATGACTTCACACAGAAGATAAAAGGAAGGTAGGCTCTCCTGACTACCATTTGTTTCTCTTTATGGAACACAGAAACTGTTTTAGCACCAAGTTAAATTTAAATGCAGCTATATTTCAGCCTAGCTACCAGCAGCACTATTAAAACAGTGGAGCTTCTAATGGGTAAGAGGAGCAAAACAAGGTCAGAAGCTGCATATGGAGAATGAACAAGAACAGAGTGTTAGAAAGAGCCCCAGGCTGAGAGAAGAGGGTAAGCTCGACTGGAATGAGATTTACCTGCATTAATTTTCAAGACAGTTTTAAAACATTTAGCTCATTTAATATTCATAGAACAGTTTGATATTTAGGAATGTAGTTTACTTCTAAAATATGCCATCATTTTCTTCTTGGAATGTTGGATAATTCTAACAACCTGTGTAACTTGTTGACTGGTTCTGATATTAGAAGGTTATTCAATACCAAACTTTCATGTTGCAGTAAACTTCTGAGCCAGAATGCAGAAGGATGGGCCTTTTTTTAATGTTCTGAATCCAGCTGGGAGAATGCCATGAAGAGATATTGAGTGTTGCTAGCCTTTGCTGGATAGTTAGGGCAGTGTTACTCAACGTGCTGTGGAAATGGTCAAATCCCTCATTGCTGTCTGGAAATGATTGGGTAAGAGAATGACATTCTGGAACTGATGCTGAAGTGCTGCAGCTTTCTGGTCTGGGAGCAAGCTGGACAGGCAAGACATTTCTCCTGACGTTGACTTCCCAGCTGAGAAGTTATTCAGCTTTAGCTGCAGCTGATTCACATACCCCCAGGTGGCCTCTGGAGTGGGATAGAACACATCAGAATGGACAAGAGAGGAAATGAGACTATAAACTGGGCAGGAATTTATAGACTTGCACACAGAAGCAAGTGAAATGACTGCTTCTTCTCTGCCCAGTCATCCAAAACTGTATTTTAAGTAAATGATGTTTAAATATGTTTATATCCAGTATGTAACAGTTTCCTTCTGCAGCCACCCAAAGCTGTTGTGAACCACAGGCTGTTTCTCCTCTCTTTGCCAGACTGGTTTCTAGGACAGTGTCAACTCCAGCCCCCTTCTCTAGATTCAGTTGCTTACTATTGTCTTTCTTCTGAAAGGTTTTACTCTTGCAGTTAATTGCAGGAGGGTCTTATATTTAAGTCAGATGTGGCTGGTGGCATACATTAAATGAGACACCATTTAATCTGTGCACAGAGCAGCTGGACTTCTCAGCTAGCTGAGTGGCACTGGTTTGGCTGCTCAAAGCTAAATATTCATCCCAGTTCAAACCCCAAAGATGGGCT
>JAOEGS010000207.1:8104-32457 GCA_025447755.1 Corythornis vintsioides
GATGGGATGGGATGGGATGGGATGGGATGGGATGGGATGGGATGGGATGGGATGGGATGGGATGGGATGGGATGGGGTGGCTTCCCACCCCGTGCAACTCACCTCTCCTCCTCATCCTTTCATCTGTCTTTATGGGAAAATGCTGGACCTAACAAGCAGCCCCATGTGCTACAGAACTAATAAATAAACTAATAAATATTTTTCTAAGGGTGTGTGCCTGGGGATTGACAGGCTGAGCTCTCCAAGGCTGCAGCACAACTCAGCTGCTTATAAGACATCAGAGAAGCCACCCAATGCCAATGCCCTAACCACAGGAAAAGCTTTTATACTTCATTAAGCACCAGTGAATCCACATGAGAGAGAAACCCTGACTAAAGAGTGGATTTTCTGGTGTCTAATAAGGCACAGACTCCCATTAAGGCTTTTCCCAGGGTTTAATTCATTCTGTTGACTCTCTTTTCTCAGCCTGATTACCTGTTCTCACCACATTTGCAAAACCAGAATATTTTCCAGACATTCACTCCTTTGAGAGCAAGGTGGGCAGTGAGTTCAAGAATTACTGGGGAGGGGATGGGTGGAGTGTGACCTTAGAAGGAAAACAAGATGAAAAGCAGGTCCCATCAGCCCAGCAGGGCCGGGAGAAGCTGCTGTACCTACTGTGGTGCTGTACCAGAGCCATGCACAGTATTTTTAGACAGCTGCCCAAGCAGACAGTGCCACACTCCTTTCTGGGCTCTTGCTTTCTTTTTGCACAAGCCATCACCATCACAGGGGGCAGAAGGGGTGTACAAAATAGCAGCTAAAGAGTTGGTTTCACTCACCAGCATTCCTACAGGGCTGATGTTGTGCTAGCCACTCCAAAAAAAAGGAGAAACAACCCGAACAAACCCCTCCAGGGATTTTTTTGTCGCAGGGGAGAGAGCCATGGCTGCCTGAGCTGTGTGGCCACAGAATCCAGAGGGGTTCTGCCACTTTTGTCCGTGCTGGAGATGAGATGAGGTCACTGGAAACTGTGCTGTCAGCCAGGGACAGCGGCGTCCGACGGCCGAGCTCAGGAAGCCGGCTCCTGCTTTTGATTGTGTTGGAGAAAAGCCAAGGAGAACGACAACAAATTAATTAGATAGCTGACAATGGTGAGGCTTCAAGGCCAGCTCAGGGGAGGGAGGAGCTGATTACTCCTCTGTGAGCTGTTTTTAAGGGGCTGCTTCTTCCCCCACATCTATTTTTTTGACCAGATGGTAACGTTCCAGGGCGCAGGGCAGCACCCCGTGCTCCATGGGCAGCCAGCACAAGGTTGCCCTGGCTGCTGAAAGCCCCGTGGTGACTTTCATGCCCATTTCCAAAGTGTGAAACACATAGATGTTAACAGCACGAGCCCAAGCACAGGTCTTGCTCTCAGCCAGCGTGGTTTCATTGTACCTTTCATCGTGGTAAGTGAAAACTAAAGCTGTTCATTAGCTGTTTGAGATGTTATTGCTTTACCTCTTAACTATGGCTGGTTATGGATTGGCTTTGGCATTACAATCTGTTGCTTTGGCTCCTGTTTTGTTCTGAAGGATTAAAGTTGAGCAGGCTGAAGGAGCAAGCAGGGAACAGCAGAGACATTTGTGCACTGAAAAGCCACTTGCTGTTTCCTCCAGCTACCCCATTGTGCCTATTTAACAATATAGGTCTCACCACCCCTATGCTCTTAAACATCAAAACATAACTGCAGTCCTGGTGTAGCAAGAGTTCTCCTGTCTGTGAAATCAACCAGTGAGTCCTGGTAAGCCCTAATGCATCCCCACTTCTGACAGTGGTTTTCTCTGTTGAAGGCAAAGATGAGATTTAATATGCAAACACACACTCTTACTGATGGATGAAGCTTCTGCTCCTTACACAGTGGAGAGGTTGGGTTACAGGATGATGCATTTGCAGGCACCAAAGGGAACTGGGATCTGTGGCACTGTGCTAAGGAGGATCCTCATCTACAGACATCCTTGCAGCTGGCAGAGGATGTGCCAGAGGTGATGGAAAACTCTGTCTGATTTGGCCCAAACAACAGAGTCTCATGGTCCCTGAGTCCCCTATTTCACCCCTGGGAAAGCTGCAGTGTCCCTGCAGCAAAAACCCACTCGAGAGCAGCCAGCGTGGGCACAACCACAGCAGGGTTCCATGTGAATTGAAGCTTGTGAGCTCACGATGGAAATGGCACCACTTTCTCCTCTGGGATGGTGCCTGAGAAGGCTGTGGGGCTGAGGGTGGGAGGCAGAGGCTGCTGGGCAGACAGTGGTGGGTGCTAATCATGGGCACGATCAGTCAGGCCGTTCTTCATAGCGGTGCCACCCACTGCTGGACTGGGGTGGGTCGAGAACTGGCACCCAACAGGCAGTGGGGTCATGGCTTGAGAGTCGGGGGCAACAGCCCAACCTCAGCCCATGATTAGCTGTGATGGGCACCGTGCTCCCAGGGCGATGGGTATCACTGTGTCTGGAGTCCAGGAACACCAGCCTCCAGGGGGTGTCTGGGAAACCGTCCAACAACCACAGAAGCCCATGTGCCACAGGGTGAAGCAGCTGCAGTGACATGGACAGTTGTCTGCCCACTGCAGAAGGGAAAAAGTGGTAAAAATAATGAGCCAAGGGACAGCAAAGCCTCTTGCAAGCAAAACTGATAGTGCAGGGAAGCAGAGTCCCAGAGCTGATGGCTCAGAGTCCCCCCACCCTAAGGGTGTTGGCAGGTTCCCACCATGTGCACACGAGTGCAGAGCAGCCCCGTGCCTGGGCACAGCCAGATACCACTGCTGGTGTTATCTGCCCAGGCAGTGACTTCTTCAGTCAAATTAGCTTCAGCCAAAACAGCACTTTGATGAATTTTATTACCAATAAGGTGGTGAAAAGCACCCTTTTGCAAAAGGAAATCCAGGTGAACTGCTTTTACTTGAGGGGCTCTGCTCTGCACTAGGCTGCATGAGTTCCTGCAGGGCTCCTCTCCCAGTGCCACGTGCACTTGTGAGGGTGAGGAGAAAGAGCCAGAGGAATACAGCTGGACTTGGCTCACTGTCAGCACTGCTCTCGGCAAAATGTGGTCTGTGGCAACAGCATTTTGTTTAGTTTTCTAAAAAATCCCCTCTTCAGCACTTAGGCATAACATCTGTTTGGAGACTTCCATGAAAACGACTCCAAACAACAGCTAGAGACCCAGCACTTCCCCCTGAAAGGTTTCACAAGCCGAGAGGGAAGACCAGCCTTTGGGGAGGCAGCAGCAGCAGGTCTTCTTCTCTGCCCTGCCAGCAGCACAGCCTCCTTTCGAGGTTACCTGTGCCCCCAGGTCATGGCACTGTCTCTGCTCTCTGGCTTTGCCTTCTAGAATCTCCTGAGGTTGGTTATTGAAGAAGAGAAGCAATCACAGCACTAAGTAGATCCTATGACAACTGAAAATGTTTACACAGGTCATTCATCAGCACCCAGCTCCTTCTTTCACATAAGATAGTTCCCTTTTTAACCCCTTCCTGTTTGGGGTGGTGGCTGTGGGGCCATGTGTGATGTGAACAGCAGATCAGGAGAAGCTCTAGACCTCTTGAAGGACAGCTACTGCCATGCTCTCCAAGCCAAAATAAAAGGTAGCATTTTGTGGAAGTTGTATTCCCCACCTCCTCAGCTACAGACATTTTTGGACACCTTGTGCACATCCTAAAGCTTCTGGCAACCTCCTATGGAAGTGTGATTGAAGGTGGTGGAGGCTCCTGGGCTGTCATTTCCCCGTGGAAGCAGCAGCTCAGTACTGGACACAGCAGGGTAGGGCTGGCTTTTGCCCAGCACCATCTGACCCTGTGCCCAGGAGCTGTTCTCACTGGTTTCTCCCCTCCTGACCTGACCGTGGCCCTTTGTACCGTGAGGGACGGTGCTGAGGGGAAGCCAGCACCACCTCAGGAAGCGGCCAGATCGCTGTTTGACAAACATGTTGCTCAACCCTGAGTTGGAGTTTCTGATCCCATCTCATGTCCACTGCTGCTCCACAGCACTGGGAAGCCTTTGCAGCAACGTTTTCCAGGCAGAGGACTCCATTTGGCTGCGGTGCCAAGTGTCAGAGGTATCAGGGAAATTTTAAAGTCTTTTCTGACTTAATATGGGGACAGCATGTCCTGAATGAAACACTGGATGTTCCACCTCAACAGGAGGAAAGCTTCCTTCACTGTGAGAGGGACAGAGCCTGGAACAGGCTGCCCAGAGAGGTTGTGGAGTCTCCTTCTCCACAGACTTTCAAGACCTGTCTGGATCTGTTCGTGTGTGGCCTGCCCTGGGTGATCCTGCTCTGGTAGGGAGATTGGACTCGATAATCTCCAGAGGGCCCTTCCAACCCCCACCATTCTATGATTCTATGACTTCTGTTAAGACACAGCATTTGTAGGCAAGTCTTACAGCTGAGTGTGGTTTTTTTCTGCCTCCTCCTGAGTCTGCAGGTTTCCCTCCCCCAGCTCCAAGGCTGAGACTCTCCCCTGGTGCTTAGGAAGGGAGAAGCTGCAAGCAGCTGGGTGTGTTTTCCTCTTGATCCATGCAGCAAGAGCAGCATGCATGGGGCTTTCAAGACACAACTTAGGCATTTGTCAAACAGCCACTGCTTCAGCACCGAGAGCCAGTGGGCACACAGAGTGCCAGTGTGGCCAGGCCTGGACTCCATGCTGCTGCAGTTGGACTTGCCCAGCCTTCCCCTGGCAGAAGGACCTGGGGGGTTTCCTTATGCCACAGGGATCCTTGAACCTGCTGCTTCTTTGACAAACAAGATCAAAGGCACCTGTAGGATAAATAACCCCCATGAACACAAGAGGCAATTCAGAGCCATTTCCTCTTTTGGCTTGTAGACTCTTTGGAGCTGCTATCTGCAGGGCTAGGACACACCTGCTTTTCTTCCTGTAAAGGGGATTTTTCTTATCTGTATTGGAGTGCCTTGGGAACCTGCTGGCACAGGTCAGGCTCTGCTCCCTGGGATGCTACAGAGCTCCTGTGGGTGAGCCTGGCTGCAGCTGCCTCCCCCAGAGAGCTGGGAAGTGCTGCACAGAGCTACTGAACATCACTGCAGGCCTTACCTGGCACACTTCAGTCACCACTGTGGAACAGGGCAGGACACCTGTAGTGCTCTGAATGACTACATCTGCTTCCATAGAAGAGACAGGCTTTGTACAAGTCTTTAAAACTGAGTTTCAGATGTTGTTCACCTGCTTAACCTTTTCTATGCCATGTCTCATCTATTGGATTGAAACAAACCTCACAGATACAGCTGCTCTGTTTGTTCCAAACTCACACAAAACTCTCACATCTCCCCAGTATAGACCATTCTACATGGTCTTCCCTCTGCTTTTTCAATGAACAACTGTGGTCAGCAGAGTTAGCAAGAGCTCCTTAGAAGGATTAACATTAGACTGCCAATGGAAAAAAATGTTGCTTTTGCTTAGACATCTCAATTTTTGCAGGCACAAGTGTGTATAGGTGACCATACCTGATGGAATGACACCAAAACATCCCTTTCTCTCAGCTTGATCCAGAGAGGTTGGAGGTGAATAACAACATTCAAGTGCTTTTTGAGCCAGCTCAGCTAGAGGTTGTGGAGGGAGTAACATTGTGGTCACTGGGGAGAGGAAAACAGAAAAACCTGAATCATAGACTGATTTGGGTTGGAAGGGACTTTTAAAGATCAAGTCCAATCCCCCTGCAGGGAGCAGGGATATCTGCAACTGGAGCAAGTTGCTTAAGGCTCGGGGCCCTGGAGCCCAACCTCACCTGGAATGGTTCTGGGGATGGGTCATTGACCACTGCTCTGGGCAATCTGGGCCAGTGTCTCACCACACTGTGTGAAAACTTTTTTCCTTCTTTCCAGTCTAAATCTCTCTCTTTTAGTTTAAAACCATCATCCCATGTCTTTTCACAACAGGCCCTGCTCAAAAGACTGTCCCCATTTTTCTTATACACCCCCATTAAGTACTGAAAGGTAAGAATAAGGTTTCCCTGAAAACAGGCAAGGCTGCAATAGAAATCAAGCTGACTGATGAGCCTTGGGTATCATTTAACAGTCAGAGCTGTTTAGAGAAAAGCAGAATCTGAGGAGGTGTACAGATGGTAAGAGATGGTATTGTGCTATATATAAACAGGGGACAAAAATTACCAGCATTTCTGGAGTTATTCCAAATTTTCATTTTGTGCAAAAGTCAGATTCTGGACGCGCTGATTGTGGAAATCCTTCTTCATTTTCTCTCCCTGTCTTTTTTACTTGACATGTCAGGCAAATTCACTCTTGAGCTGTCTCTGCTGCATCACTCAGCTCTCCCTGGAAGAGCCAGAGCCCCCCTTCGCCATCCTCCGCGTGCGGCCGCTCCTTGTGCTGACCAGGCAGAACAGACCAGTTTCCTTCAGTGCCATTTCCTGATGATTTCTGACTAACTGTGGAGGAAGTCAGACCAAAGAAATGATGAATCTTCCATTTTTTATTTAAAAAACCCAACTCAAACAACCTTGAAAAACACCATCTCTTATTTTTGAACTGTAAGCAGCCTGCCTACTATCCTGCTATCTTCATGGATAAAATCTACCCCAAAGGCCAGATACATTTTCTGCTGGGAAGCCCCTACCAATTTGGGGACTTGCATTTGCCAGCATCAGTACACTGGGCTTGCTAAGTGCTCTGAAATGAATAGTTGATAGTCTGAAAGAACATACCCCAAGATGTGAATGACAGAGAGCTGCCTGCTGCTGTGACCAAGGGCAAAGCTTTCAGCCTCTGCCAGTCTGGATTTTAGGGGCCTGGGCACATCCCTGTGGGGTTTGGTGGTCAGGCTGCTTGGCAGGAGAAGCAGCAGCAGCAGGAGGTGGGAGAGATTCACTCTGTCCCCTCAGTCTTTCCAAGGCTGCCCACACCAGGGTGCAGGCACAGTGGGATAAAGTAGCCCCTGGTCAGGCATATCCTAAGGCACTTCAGTTTTGAAGGGGAACAGCTCATCATCTCTGAAACCCTGGCTGCTGAAGAGGGTCTCAGCTGGATGCCCAGTAGTGGAGGCACCCAAAAGCTTGGCTCCTTTTGCCTGGCAAGCCTGGCTGCATCCCAAAACTTACATTAATACAAAACAGAGAGACCAAAGAGTTCTGAGACCCCAGAGATTTTATTAATCCCTTTCCTGCTCAATCCTCCGTTTCTCTCTGTAGAAGAATTGTCTCTCTCAGACTGTGCAAAAGGTTGCACTAAAAGCTCATCCTGAACTTTAATCTGGAAACCTAAAGGTAAAAGCTGTATTTGACTTCTGGCATCTCCTCCAGCACTGGCAGACACCCACCAGCACTGCCTTCCTTTGATGTTCATTATTTCCATCATCCTGGAGCTCTACAAAACGCTCTGTGCCTTCCCAGAGAAAATGAAGGCGCTTGCAGAGCCGTGTCCCCCTGGGGTGACCTGCAGAACTCTGGCTTTCATGTGAGGGATCTGGGACAAGCACAGGGTAGGTGTTCCCCATTGCTTTGTGCTGTTCACGTGGGGAAGGAAGCTAAGAAATGACAGCAGCAAAACCAAGCGTCTCGAGACAGCAACACAGAGATGCTTCCAAGCAGCTCAGCTCCTGGACAAAGCTCTGAACATTCTTGAACAAAGCAGCAAACCAAACTGTAACAACCACCACCACAAACACATGCAAGGAAAGCACCTTCAAGCTGTGTTAAGCTTTAAAGCCCTCAATGAGAGCCCACCAGCAGAGCAAGGGCTTTTCAAGCTCTTAAGACAGTGATGAATTTGCCGAGCTTGAGCTGTCAGAGGGGGCATGCCAGGGCTGTATAACAATGACCTTATGCTAAAATTGGATGTGAAAGGAAAATCAAATATTGAAGTAGAACAAAACAGGACAATGACTGAAAGGTTGGGTCACTCCCTGCTCACTCCTGCATTACAACAGGGCCTGGGAGCAGTTCCCCAGGTGAGAAGGGGCTGAGCCTCCACCAGATGCATCCTTTGTGTTTAAGTGCTGGATTTGGTGCTGCTGACACCCAGTGTGTGCCTATAAATCTGTATGACCCACAGAGCCCAGTGCCCCTGCACTCTGCCCTGAAGAGCTGGAAGGAGAGCTGTAGATGCTGTTTGATGGGGAAATGCAGATCTCAGACCTGTCAAAGCACAGCCTGCAGCCTCTGTTAGCTGCTGGCGAGAGGGCAGCACCAAAGATCAGCAGACCCAGGTGACATCTCTGCTGCTGCACTGCCTTGGGGGAGTCACTGTCCCTCAAAGCACACATGAAAAATCAGAAATGAAGTCCAGCTCTCTTCTCCAAAGCTCTAGGAGGTCTACTAGAGAGAAATGAGAGATCACTGCTGTGACTCAAGACCCTGTATCCTTGTGCCCTCAGCATGGACACGATTACACAGGAATGCCCATTTTTGATGTAGTGCTCTGTTGAGCATCTCAGGCTAAAAAAGACCAAAGCAATTGCACTCTCAACCAAAGGTTACAGAGGCAAAAACCACCGGGGCAATAGGGAATTATCACCTCTTTTGGAGGCATTTGTGTTTCATGCCCTGTGAAGATGACCTGGGTTTTGTAACAGTCTGGCTGCTCTCAGGCTTTCTGCTTCAGGGCAGTGTTTTAGGTGGTTTCTAACAGTGGATGTGCTTAGAGTGGCTAACCTCTAGCTAGTGCTTACACAGCAATACTTTCTGTTATCAGGTTTTTCCCCTTATCATTATCTAATCACCAAAGTACTTTGCACAGAGGCGTGAGAAGTCTGAGAGCTTCCTGAATTTTGTGCAGCCTTGTAGTGCTGCGTCCCAGCACCCCTTACAGAGCACATCTTCTTGATCATGAGCTCAGAGGGTGCTGCTTCCCACAGGCCAGGCTGTCCCTGCCTGTGTTGATGCTCTGGTGCTGCGGCCTTCCATGTTGGCCAGCTCTGCTGCTCTAGTGCAGGGGACACCCGAGGCCATTGCAGCAGGGGTGGCAGTGGCTTTGGCAGTCGCTTCCCTGGCGAAGGGGCCGTTCCCATCTCTGCTGGAGAGGGGACATGGAAGCAGCCTGTGAACCAGCAGTCAGACTTTATCTGACCTTTCAGTTATCTGCCCTGCCCTCCCTATAAGAGCTAACACAAAATGTCACACAGTTCCCTGGTATCAGGCCCCAGGCGTAGGCTTATCTAAATTACACGTGTCTGTGCTTCTCGAGTCATGCAGCCAAGTTTCCATCAATGGCTCTCTAAACACTACAAGTCCCTCGATTCACCACAGTGGGTATCCAGCCAGGATTACAAAGCACACAGATCCAAAAGTGACACTTGCCTGAAGCAATAACTACAAGTATTTCCCAAACTGCCTTGCTCGTTAGGCTGGCCCAGCTCTGCTCCCCGGGACTGCCTCCTTTCATCTTCCAAACCCCGAGGGACCAGCCTCCAAAGATCCCACGTCCCCAGCTCCCTGCATCTGGAAATTACATTAACTATGCTCCTCAGCACAGAGCAATTAAGGGATCAGGTTAAATAACAACTGGTTTTTGTAGCCAAGCCCAGAGCATATGCTGAACAAATCTGTGCTCGTGGTCTCTGTGTTCAGTAGGTAACCCCCAGGAGTAGGGGGACTGTGACTTACCCAGTCCCAGGAGGACGTGTAGCATCCTTCTTTGTTTCTCAAGTCACCTGCAAATAATCTTCCTGGTACACAGGTGTAGGAATTTGTTGGCAAATTTCTTTACATTTGCATCCAGGTAATTTATATGAACAAGTCACAGCCTGATAAGAGAATTGGGAAGAGCATTAAATGAAAATGTGTAAGTTTTCTCCATAAGCACCTTTGCTTATCAAAATAACGACAGATCACAGCTATGTTTTATATTAATTTATTAGAAAAAAAAGATACACAGTTTAATGTGCAAATATATACAACAAACATTACAATGAAACATCAGGAAGGGGATCCCCAACCCTCTATCAATGACTTACTCCTTCATAACAGAGATGACTGTTTAATGCTTCCCACAGATTTACAAATACAAAAAAAAAAAAAAAAAAAAGTATAATGCTTCATTTGCACAAGACAAAAATTTATTTTTATTTGAACAAAAAATATTCTGGCTTTGACATGGCAAAAGTCTGCTGTTTTGGTGGCTTTTTGTTTTAAACCTGAGCAAGTTTTGTGGAAGAGGGGAAGAAAGGAAAGGCATTGCCCTGTGCTTCATTCTCATCACAGCATCTGGTGGTCTTTGAAGTACTAAACCACTCAGTCACTTCAAGTGAGTGCAACCCCAAAATCTACATCTATGATGTAATTAATGAGATGGAAGAGAGCGGGTGCTGATGTTGGCAAAAGTGAGCTGGCTGAGAACACCTGGCTGGAGAGAAATGGCTGTTGGCATTTCTCAGGTCAAGCGCTCCCTATTGCCAGTAAGGAATTGAATGCTGCCTCCTGTCATAAAGGAATTACAAATGGAAAATACAGTTTAGTCCAGAAAGCAAATGAGTCTTGGCTCCTGCTGCACCTTGCTCAAATGTGTGATCATTGAAAGACTGCAGAATAAGGCTGTATGTGACCCACGCTGGGCAAAGACCTTGGGAATTCACATGACTCCCAGTAAGTACTGAAATCCTGCTCGCTCCAGGAGAGAATTCAGATCAGCCTCATTGCTTTATGATTCTTTTGGATGTCTATCAAGCAGGTGTTTGACACAGGCTACTCTTGTACTCAGTGGCTACAGAAAATGTCAGGAAAAGAGATGCATCCCACCTCTGATGTCCTCCCTCCTGTGCCTGGGCTCATGCCCCTTCACTCACTGCCACCAGTGGGGGGGAATCCAGCTGACCATCCTAAGGATAACCACAGCACTGAAACCATTCAGCTTGTTTGGTTTTCACCTTGTTCTGGCTTCTCCATGCTTCATCTGGTGACTCCATGGAGCAAGATTTCCAATTAAACACAAGCTACACTGTTCTTTTAGCACTCCTCTGCTTTTTAAATGAGACCCCAGCAGTGCTGGAGAAGGCACAGGTGCTGATCCAGGCAGTGCCAGTTCCCCCAGGAGACAGGAGTTTCCTAAGGGACCACTGGCCACCCCATGCTCACTTAGGTGCAGAGCTTCTCTCTGCATCAGCTCTCTTGATACTTTTCAAACAAATACACACAAACAACAACCGAATGGACCCATGGCACAAAGAGGACACTAACACTAACAGAATTGTGCCTGGATGACCCCATTATATTTTCAGACAACACTGTCAAAGGCTGGCTCATTTTTCAGGTGCTTTCACAGGTTTTCTTTCCTCTTTGGCCAAGTATTTAAGAACAGATTTAATTAAACTGTGACTCCTGTTTGCTCTGTAACATCCCTCCTCTCCCATCAGCAGGCTATATGGGTGCTGGTCCTGGGCTGCTGTGGATCTGTTCACACAAAAATCTTAATGATGGGGTGGCCACAGCAGATTTGGCCTTGGCCCACCATCCTCTATCCCATTTGGTGCACTGTGGAATTTGACTAACAAAAAAACAAAACAAAAAAGCCTTGGGGGAGGAGTGCTCTGCTTTGAAAACTTCTTTCTGTGTTTTTTTTGAATTGCTTTTGTTTCGTGTGTTGTGCTTACACAAGAATGCATGTCATGGACCCTGGAGCAGCAGGTAAAAGCAGACCTTAAATGTCAAATCTGAATAAGTCTCCTAACTTAGCCTTTAGTTAAAAGTGAAAGTTAGAAAGTAGAGCAGTATCTGATCAAGATAAGAGAGTGGTGGGGGCAAGCAGGGGACATGGGGAAGTTGCAAGGGGCCATTCTGATCATATAGCTGCCAAGCTATATGGTTATGTCCTTTTAGGGGGAAAAAACCAAAAGAGCTCTTTCTTTTCTAAACGATCCTTTAGCCAGGTTTGAAAGAGTTTAAACATTTTTAAAACAAATTAGAACAACAAATGAGTCAGTTGTCTCCAGTAACTTGGTGTTTTTCCACTTCAGAAGATTTTTCTGACAGCAGGAAAAGAAACACTCCAGTCAAACATGAGCTGCTTTGTATGCTACTGAATCCACTCTGCAGGCTGCCATCCCATCCTGGGCAATTTGGCATCTGCAGGAGCAGAGGGGGATTTTACCTGCCCTTTGGGGATGTTTTCTGTCCCTTAGCTGGTCTTCTAACTCTTTCAGTGCTGCAGCATATACCAAAAGCTTTCAGTGACGTGAATTATTTGTACACCTCGAGTTAAGGCAATTCTCTTGAGCAGAAAGGAAACTGCCTCTGTAGCTGTGGCCCTTCCTTGCTTACCTCCCTCTAATAGCTCTGTGGAGACACAGATCACCACTGCTGCTCCCCAAAGCCACTTCCCCTATAGTAATACCACACCCAGAGCACAGTTGCTCACAGCTCTCCTAAATCACTTTTAGGACAAAACAAGGGGGTTTTAACAAGCTGAATTTCACACCAGACAGGTAAGATTTATACGGAAAAGTCTGAATTATTTATGAACATTAACTTTCATTTTTGAGCTCTGGTGGGGTGCAGGAGCAGAGCAGGAGGAAGCAGCAGGTCAGCTATCTGCAGTACAAACCCCGGGTTTCCAAGCAGCTCTAGCCCAGGACACTTCATGCCCGCAGGCCTGGGTGCCCAGTTTGCCCCAGAGTCTGTAAAGGTGTTGGTGAGCCTCGGTGTTCTCACAGGGTAAGCTAATAAGAGCCTGATCACCATGGATCCCCAGCTTTGTGTTTGCAGAGACTTGCAAACACTTCAGCTCTCTTGAGGTAGGAGAAAAATGGTGTTTCTGTTTGCTACGCTGCCTCTCCCAGAGGGGTGGGCGACCTGGCCACGTCTCTCAGCCTCCCAGAAAGCCCAAATGGCTGAAGCAGAATGGGTGCATGGAGGGGAGTAAGTAGGAGCCTTGAATTGCCAGTGGTCTCTGCAGTGACATTTCTCCCACCTCGGTTTGGTAAATCAGCATTTTTGGGATGTCAGATTACAGTAATACAACGTGGTAGCAACAGGCACGTGAAGGGAGGCCAGTGACTTGGTATTGTCAAGAGGAAATCTTTCGTAAGGGTCCTGGCTGGCTGGCCCTGCTGACAGGATCAGGCCTCCTATGGCTTGTGGGACTTACCTGCACGAGCAAAGCCTGCAAGATCAAATCCAGTGTGGGGCGCTTGGCGGTACTGCGGACTTCCACGGGTCAAGTGGCCGTGTGCCACCTTAAAACAAAGACTGCAGCCAAGCTTTTAAAGTTAAATATGTTATAAACTATACACATATGTGATCCTGAGATAGTGCCTGTATCAAGTCCCAAGGTAGATAAGCTTCCTGAACACAGAAGTCCTTGCGCCGCGTAAGCGCATTGTTATGATATTTTGGCAGGCCTGGCAGCCTCTCCTGGAGCACACTGTGCTTCCTAATTCTCTTTTTGTTTTGGGGGGTGAGTCTAGTGAAACAATCACTTTGATGACTGCTACCAGAAATTCCAATGGCATTTCTTCTGCAGTTCAGATGAAAGCATTCTTGATCCTTTGCCAGTTCTCCCAAGACTTGCAGAAACAGGCTCACAGCTTCCCTTTCTATTTTTTGGCCAGCCAAGAGCTGTGTGCCTGCAGCCTCCTGCTAGAGGAGCAGCTGTGCTGTGCCGAGCTGAAGACACTCCTCGAGATAGGGGAGAAAACATCAGGAAGAATCAGACAGAAAGGCGACAAGTACGAGCCACGATGGAGAGAAGAAGCTTAATGCGATGACCGTCGTCCAGAGGGTCAAAGACCATCTGTTCCAGTCCCATCGGTACACAGTCCTGTTTTGAGTTTCTGACAGCATCAGAAAACCCTATAAACCCAGGGGAAAAATATTTTCCAAAATTCTCTTTGCTTAAGCACTATATATTCAAAGAGTTTTTTTATTGTTTCAGTATTTTAGCCCTTAGTTGATTAGTCACCAATACCTGTCAGATGCCTGCTGCCATAAAAGCACTCTGGGCATCAGCAGTATTTGTAGGAATATAAAAAAAATAGCTTTAGCAACTAGGAATTATGCAACAGAGGGAGAAGGCAGGACTAACTAGATTAATGCAACATGTAGTGGATTTGTTAAGTGTATGACTCGTTGCAGAATCATGCCAGAAAATGGTACCATGTAGCTTACTGGTAAGGGCAGTAAAAAGGGTAATGCATTACTTCAATCCTCAGTGAACCACTCACTCATTCAACATACTATTTCCAGCTGAAATCAAAGGTTTCCCTTAAAAATGCCATTCTTCTCCAGACTACAAGCATCTTACGACTCTCTCTGCCTTTGAACTCTACTGTGATAGCTGCTTCATTAACGCTGTGGTTCCAGTGCAACGACAACAAAAAATCCTCCAGATCCCAAATCTTCTTTAAACTTTTGATTGCCTCTCATCTGTCCATTCCTGCTTAGTGTTCTGTAAAGCTTGAGTCTTTTGTTCATCTACCTGGACATAGTCCACTCTCTGCTCCTCAGAGAGAAAAGGTTTCTGTGGGAGAGAGAAGAAAAAACCAATGTATTATTTTTAGGGTGGAAATGGATGCTAGTGAAACTTGGCTTGATTTTCTTCTTTCCCTTTCCCCAGTTCCTTGATTGCTTCACTTCACCTTGCAGCTCACAGTGACATCAGCTGACAAAAGCATTGCTTTACAGCCTGCTTTAGCTATAATTATCCATCTGTCACCCTGTCACTCAGCCCAGCACAGCGAGCCAGGGAATCGTGCTGTTCTGGCCACTTCCATGCGGATAATCATTCTCTTTTCAGCTGGGTGATCCTGCTGCAGGGACAACCTAACTGCATTTTAACAACAGGGAGGGCTTAAGTAAGAAAGCTTAGGAATCTTGAGCTTTTTACCTTCAGGAGTTGATGGGGAAAATGATAAACAGGACATAAAATGGCCCAACAGTTCATTGTTTTGCAGTGGTACCTACCCACCACCTGGGCAGGTTATAAGCTCTTTGGAACAGGAATGTATTTTCTCAGTATTGCTGAGGAAATCAAAATGCTTTTGTTGATGAAAGAATAAAGATGCACATTTTGCCATGCTATAAGAGATGGTACAGTTTTACCCTGTGGATTTATTATGTGCTGTAAACTTGTTATGGCAAAGAGATATGGGGGAAAACTAGCAGGAAAGGGTTTGTGGAGGCTTGGTGAAAATGAAAGAGCTCACAGAGATCCTGCAAGCACCAACAAGCTTTCTCATGAGCCCTTGTGGCTGCACATCCCAGTGCAGTCTCGTGCCCTCTGCTGAGCTCGTGTTAATGGCATCCCTGTGAGTCACACTAAGGACATCTTGTCATCACCCTAATAGTGTTTTTATTCTATTAATCCAGAGCCTGCCAGAAATGCAGTCAGCTGGAAACATGACTGGCTTTGTCACGATACCCAGGGCACCTAGCAGAGTGTGACTCTGGGACCTGTTTTCCTCCTAGCAGACAAAAGGTTAGGAGGCTGTGGGCTTTGGGAGATGACTCATACCTTCTGTACAGGGGATGGGGAAGCAGAATTAAAATCCAATGCTAGGTAATCAAGGTTAGATTTCCTTGTCCATGGAAAAGCACCACTGTATGGAGATGTTGACTGTCTGTGGTCCTGTCAGGAAAGAAGAGAAACTTTTAATGCTCTTAAAACATGATTCTAAAAAGGAAGCAGGACTACAACTGTGAGGTGGGAGGTTCATTTGGAAGAACATGAGGGAGGAGGTTCAGCATCCACATCATTTTCTACACCAAGGGTGTGTTTGGTGACTAACCAGAGGACACAACTGGTTAATGGCAGGATGGCATAAGAAAACTGAGAGCGTTTTTCTCCTGGTATTTATGGAAAAAATAAGTGGACCAGGCTGCTTTTCATTCAGCTGGGCATATGCCCAGCTTCTCAACCAAGCCCTTGGAAGGCTTAGATTTTCAGGGGTGCCCTCTTAACCACTGTCCTTCCATGAATTTGAAAAACTGGTGATAATTCTGTTCAAATCTACCACCTGAAAATTAATCTCAGGAATATCACAGCTGACCACACAGGTGTGTGGAAGGTTTTGTTTGGTTAGAAAAAACACAAGGGGAGTAGTTACGACTGGAACTGCTCTCTTGAGCAGATTTTGATCTAACAGAGATGTGGGTTAAAATTTGAGAATATGGTTCATGGAGTTTGTGGCCAGACTTGCAATATATTTCTATCACCATTGGGCTTTGGCTGTGGAGCCAAATCTGTAGGCGTTGGCTCAGATCAAGGGATTTGAGATCCATTTCCACCTAAAATTCAAAAGCAACTGAGATTCTGGTCTTTTGCAAGATATGGCTAAAGAGTGAATGAAGAAAAGGAAGCCACAAAGCCAGATGTTCTTTCATGGGATGGGAAGTGGGGTTAGTACCACCAGCCAAAGCAGAAGCAATCAGAGACTTTAATGGGAGTTCTGTTTCTGCACAATATTTGGTGTGTTTCTTTAGGAAGTGCACTAACGGCTTTCTGTCATTTCCTAGGAGATTTTGCAGGGCACACTTCTAAAAGGTGAAAAGATTTAATTTGCCTTTGCCTTAATGAGTTCTCATGTAAATATGGCTGATCCCTGTGATCTCTTGGAACTGCTCAGCAACATTCGTGGGCAAACAGCTGAGTGCTGCAGAGCAGAAGAAGGGCTTCCCTTTTCTCTCCATAAATTGGTCCCAGTGTCTTTGGTTTAAAACCATTTCATCATTATTTTTAAAAAAAAAAAAACAGAAGGCAAAGGACAAACCTCCTCGACATTTTTTCTTAGAAAACAAACTTCTGCATTCTCCATCAATGTGACAGAGCAGAATAAAGCAAAGGATGGCTGTGTGAAAATGAAGATTACCATATGAATGTAACTTTCTTCCTCTTCTCCGGAAACTGAATTGGCAAATATTCTTGCTGAATTAATACCGTCTCTTTCTGGTGAGATAAAGCTCATTCGATTGCTATGAAGAAAAACACAGGAGAGGTTAAGGAAGCATCTTACAGATGCTCTGAAATGAAGCCAAAGCCTGACACAGTCCATATGGTGAAAAAACTCACATTAACGCTGCAGCCTTTATGGAGAGGATGCCCCAAACCACTCCTTAGTCCTAGAAAAAGTGCGATGTATTGCTATGAGTGCTTTTGTTGGTTTTTCCCCCTTTTTTTTTGTCCTGGGATTTATGAAAGTTTAACATCTCTGGCATAACAGAAAGCATAAAACGTTGGAGCAACTCTCCAACAAGGGGCACAGAGACAGTTGTCATTCATCTGGGTAATGTGTGCCAGTGGGGCAGTGACTTTGTTTTGTGGCTATCCACAGTTTGGAGACTGGTGTGAATTAATCAGCTACTGGAGGTTCACACAGAGGAACTTGTCTGGCTTTGAACACAGTGTAAACACATGCTATCTGTGCTCTGGAGAGGGCTGCAACTCAGCCCTTGTCCAGGGAAATCTCTTCCACTACCATAACTGTCAAAGGTAGATGGTAAGTGAATTATTGCAGGCTAGCACAATGAGGTTAGTTACTAGGAAATTAGATGGCCACTTTGTGCAGCATGAACAGTGTAATTCCTTTTGCTTTATTAGTTCCGGGCATACTTCTTTTTTTAGTTTTGTTAATGTAAAACATGCAAACTCCCTCTGAGCTCATTATCCTTCAGGATTCTGCACTGTGTCAGCACTAATTAACCACAGCACTCTGGCAGGGATACTCTGGAGGCAGGCTACTGGGTTTCCCTAACAGGCAGCACGTGGCAGGCAGCACTGAAGGGCTTAGCTGACTTTGGACTGTATGGCTGAGAGGGGTCTGCAATAGAGAAACAGCCCATCTCATGTCCCTTTGATGCTCCAAATGACTACCTGAGGCAGAGGAGTGGAAAATCCCTGTCTGGCACTCAAGCCAGCTAGTGATAAACCACATTTTCTGGAATGCCTAGGGTGTGCAGAGGAGGTTGGTGGGAATTTGTGGCTTTTCCATGCACACTTAAGCACATCTGGCTCTCCTGTCAGCCCTTCCCTGGAGCACCAAGATCCCCCCTGGCCAGCAGGCTGCAGTCCTCCCTTGCTCATGAGTTCCCTGAAGATGAGTCTTTCTTTTTGGAGCCCAGCAGCACCATATGTTCATTCTACCCAGACTTTGGGACCAAAAACATTTGTTTTACTCCACAACTAATTTCCAGTGTAAAAAGGCCACGCCAACAGATAGAGCCTTAATTGCTGTGTGGCAGTGCAGAAGTCTACACCCAACTACAAGTCAGAAGATCTTTATCTTATCTGCTTCTCCTTTGCTCTATTAATTTTCAGGAATAAAACTGGAACTCTGACTTTGCAAAAGAAAAATAATTAAGGCATACAAAACTTTTCATCGCAGCAGCCACACCAGAGTGCCAGTCTTTTCAAAGAGACCAGCTCCAGCCTTTTCAAAAGGAACCTTCAAAAGAGATTGAGCATCCCTGTGTGATGCTGATCACACCGGAGCTGCCCGTCGTGAAGAGAGCCTTGCTTTTGAGAGACAGCAAAAGCCTGGGGGATGCTGGAAGGAGCCCTGGGGAATTTTTGTTTGTGGACTTTGCCAGGAAACTCTTTCTTGCGGGATGCGATAAGTTATTTTTAACTCCATTCCACAATGTTAAGGCTTGAAAGATTGGAACAGCAGGTTTCTTGTTGACTTACTAAGGCACAGTCCACATCCTGGTCACAGCAGCATGCTCCCGGATTGTGGAGAGGTTCCTCAAGTCCAGAGGAGGTGGCCGTGCTGCAAGTAGACACAAAAGGAGCTACATTTCCAATACCACAGCTAATGAAAAGTACAGATCATTTAGAAAAATGCAGTTTTGTATTAACAGCAAGAAACTAACAGAGTGTTTCAAAGACCATACCTGATATAACCAAGACAGAAATCAGTAACAAATAACCACTTTAGTCAGCACTGAAAAGCAAAGTTCCTCATTTACCCCAAAGTAACAGGAAAAATACAATGGGCATAAGAAAAGCAAATGCTCCACAAGATCCATGTGCTTGCCTCAAATCTGGTCTGCATATGTTGACTTCAGTAGGAGAGGCCTCTTCAGCCTACAGGTTAAATCAGGTTTTGGGCTCTCTTCTAAATAAAAAGATCCTACACATAAAGATTTATATCATTCCACTCACCAGCATTGTACATTTTCTACTCTATTCTCAAAACCCTCTAAGAAAGGACCCGAGCTTGCTTTGCTTCCTGGCAATGGTCAACAGTTCTGTCCCCACTTCACAGTAGCATTTCCTGAACCAAATTCTGAGTAGCCCTGTGGCTCTGCAGCCCAAAGAGCTTTAATCTAGGCCAGGTTTTAGGCAATTTCTCCACAGCAAAGCTGAATTTTGTCCCCAGTATATCCTGTGGAAGTGCAACCCAGATTTTGGAGATGCTATGAAAAGCAGGAGTGGAAAATTACCATCAGTAAAAGCATCTGCAGGAAATTCCTAATTAAACCAAGACGGCTGCGCCCACCCAACAGAGGTTTAACAAACAGCCTACACACCAAGTTTGAGTATTGGAGTGTTTGGATGTCCTGTTCCTGGAAGGTCAGGGAGCTGGTGAGACAGCAGCACGTGTAGTTCAGAGCTGCAGGATTTAGTCAGCTGTCTCTCCAAGGTTCTGACCATTTGGTCATTTACAGAGTGCAGGACCTGAAGCCACGCACCACCCAGCCTTTGACTGCAAGAGGAGCCATGGATGCTCTTCCTCTGCTCACAAATGACCCTGCAGACATATCCTATGAGCCACTTATACAGCCGCTCAATTCCTCTGCTAGAGTGGGAACGAGAGACACCACCAAAGGAGGTCACCCATGCCCTGCTACCAGCACCCCCAGCTGCCAATGGCACTTCAGGTCTGGGCTTACATTTCCTGCGAGGCTTGAGGTCTCGGTTCACCGGAGGGGGCTCCAGGTCCGAGGGAAGCTCAGGCAAGGGGCTGGTGAGTTTTTCAGTGCTGACGACAGGGAAGGTGAATGTGGCTGAGCCAGGGCTCATGGGGATGTAGCCGTCGGGAGAGCAGTCGGAGCCGGGGGCGGAGGGAGAGGTGCTGGGGCGCATGGGCACGTAGCTGTCCTCCGTGCTGTCCGAAGCACTCGAGTAGAGCGGGGAGAAGCGACAGGGCTTCACCAGCAGAGCAGGAACAGAAAGAGAAATGGGTTGATGAATGGAACAGCCAACCCCCTGCAAGGCAGGAGGTGCTGTGAGAACTGAGCCCCAGGCCAGGAGGATCCTGATGGGACCTTTCTGAGAGGCGCAAGTTGGAAAAACATGAGGCAAACACATGAGTTCTGATGCACACTTCACATCTGGAGAAGTCCACCTCTGAGCTTCACAAGTTACTGCTGGAAACTAGGACTGAACTTACAAACCTTTCAAGCTTTCAAAGGGGAAAAAAATATATATCATTTGCCCAGCACTGGATCTTAAATACAAGTGGCAAAGGATTCCCACACAGAAGACAGCAACCAGCAGCAGGCAGAAGACTGGCTCTGTGATGGTGCTACATGTAACTGCCTAAGGCTGAGTTGGCAAGCTATGGACTGACAGAGCCCTGAATAACAGGCTCTCTGAGAGCAGAAACTTTCCAATATCCTAAGGATGAGATACCCCTCAGGATTATGAAGGGATAGGCATTTTTAGACACTTTTTCAAGAGATGAGCAGTTTTCTTAGGTGCTGTTGGTAAACAGCTTAATTCTCAAGGCTAGTGGTACCCTTTTTCACCATATCTGCTTTAAAAACAGGGTGCTGTTGTGGTCTCCCCCTCCCACCTCTCTCAAAGTCTTCTTGTGGCTGCAAAGAAGCAGCACAGAAGTTGCCCAATGCCAAGTGCTTCTTTCATTTTCTTCTTCTTCTGAACATGGGAGAGGAATGGCTGAATATCAGGATGTGAAATGATTCACTTTCTGAAGTTTGTTGTGCCAGTGTTTAAATTTATGCAAGCAGAGTACTTACCAAATTCAAGCTAAGCCTCTTATCCCGACTTCTTAAGGAACTGCCTTCCATGTCTGCTGTAAGGAAAAAAAAGTGATTAAAAATGTGATAAGGCAGTGCAACCTTAGAGAGATAATTCTGGAGTAAAACATATGGTTCCAAAATAATTAGAGCTTTATAAAGATTCTGTTCTATCCTAGTATTTATTCTAAATGATGAAATCCAATGACACTTAAGGCCAGAACCAACTCAGTAGTATTTGAAGAGTGATTACATCTATTTTAAGTATGATGAAACCATGGAACATGTTCATATATAATCCAGCTGTAATTTAGGCTTCCTGTAACACAAGCAGTTGGGAGAAAGACTGGTGTGCTGTGGAGAGAAAACAACCAAGGAACAATTTAAACCCAGCTCCTGCTTCAGTCCTGCTCTGTTTTCCCATCTGGCAAATTATATGAGAAAGGACCCTAGGGAATATTAGTTCATTATTGCTTGGAAAGTTATTTGCAATTCTTGTAGGTAAGGTGGAACTGAAGCACATGTTATTGTACAGAGGGTCCACAGAGGAACTTAATGGTAGGAGAGGAATTATTTTCTTTGTCACTGGTGATGTGGTGCAAGTGGCTCAAGCTGATGGGGGACAAACAGCCAGAGAAAAGGTCACCAGTCCCAGTGTCCCCACTGTGCAGATCAGCCTTTGTCTTGGTGTATGCCAGCTTTATTTTTGAAGGAAAAGGCAAAAAAACCTGAAATCCAACATTTAGTGCACAGATGATTAGCTGTGGGACATTCTTACACTATCACTGTTCTCTGGAAAATTATCTTCTGTATAGAAAATGGCTTTCCTTGTGGGAATGTCTTAAAGTCCTGCAACCACGTTAATCCACTCCTGCTCTGCCAGTGGAGATGTCAATACTGCACTGCAACTGGGGGTCTTTGTGGTGGCATCAGCTTAAAAGGCAAAAGGGCTGAACATGAACAGGGCAATCCTGATGGTGTGGATATTTAGACAGACAGTCACTGCCCTGGGAGAGCCACATTTATTATTTTGGCAAAAAGACATTCTGGCCACAACACTCCAACAGATGCCAGGGTACAGGTGCCTTATACACGTGCAGCTCATTCCCTTGCATGGCACTACAACCATCATACACTGCCTTTGCACTGGGTCAGTCACATCTGTGCAGCTTTTACAGGTTGCCAAGGGCAAAAAAAAAAAGAAAATAACTTAAGTGGGCTCACTCTAGGAGCTGGTGAGAAACAGCTGTTTTCTCCCTGTTTCTTTTTCTGATTTTTCTTGTTAAACACATTTTAATTCAGAGTTTAACCTTTCAAAGAGTTTCAGCTGCACTTGAGTACAAAAAAAAAATAGCAGTACTTATTAATTCATTGCTGCCCCCTGTCAGGCAGAGATAACCCTGCAGCACTGTAGCAGAACATGACATTTGGCCACTTAATCCTCTTAAAAGAGTTTTGGCATAAATTGGGTCGGAGGAACATTAACTGTTAGAGCAGCACACGTGCAGAAGCAAGAGCAGCACCTTTAGAGAAGCAACCAAATGTAACTGATAATTGAGAATACCAATTCCACTGATGGGTGTTTCTTCAGAAACCTTCCAAGAATTGTTTGTACACTGATAAACAGGTTGGACAGAGGTCTCCTTGCTTTAGCTTCTGAGCTTGAAGTGCAAGATCTAACTGTTCATTCAAACTCCAGGAGTCTAAAGGACATTTGCCCTTAAAAAGCTAATTTTCTTTCTTATTACAAAAATGACACATCCCTGCAAAATACTTGATGATTTCCAGCCATGTACTCCTGCTGCCAACCACAAAAATAAAACTTCCTCATGATACCTATGCTGGTTTTTGACACCTTGATGTTCTGGATTTTTGACTATTATTTTTTTTTGCAATGATGGTGTTTTAAGAACAAGAAGTAGTCACCTCAGGTCAGAGCAGAACTTGTTTTGCAGCAGAGCCTTGCTCTGCCATGGGTTTTCAGGCTACCTTGACTCAAGTGCAAGGACAGAGCAGGATTTGCTCAAGGACAGAGTCCCTGGTTCAACTGGGATTACATCCTATCCCCAGCGTCTCGCTGGCTTCCCATTCTTTAAGCTGCAAAAAGACCTGCTGCTGTTCCAGCAGGCACTGGATGTACTGAAACTGCACAGCTACAAAGGCATTTCTCATGTGCAAGCCCACATTTTGACCAGCATAAAGAGAGTTTCACATTGCCCGACTCAGTGGTTGGCTTTTCATTTTTCTTTTTCTATTGCTTTCTTTTTTGGAGTGGGAGGGGGCATGAAAAACTGGCAAATCATGAGGCATCCCGAGGAGATCACAGCCAAATTGCTGCCCACGTGTACACACCCAGGGGATTTTACAGAGCAGGAGCTGAATGTGAGGGATGAGTCTGAATCCTGCTCACTAGCTAACTAGGAATGAGCATTTCAGGTTGCTTTGGGTGGTGTATGATTTCACAGAAGGGAGCACAGAGAGGCACAACTGGAGGTGGGCACACACTCTGTGGGCAGCTCAGTCCCTCACATTGGTCCTGCTTTACTGGCTCTCAGAAATGCACTCACCTTTCCAGTTCCTCACGTTGTCTAAGCTGGACAAGGAGATCCTCCTGGGCACCAGAGCGACCTGAGCCCGACAGATCCCTGCATGGCCATTCTGGAGGGCCCCAGTGCCCAACTCATCCCCTCTCCTGTCTGAGAAGTGGGTTGGCTTGGGTGGCCGTGGTGGAGGTGTGTTGGACAGGACATCCAGCTGGGTCACACCATAGGGCAGCGCGTTTTGGCTCTTGTCGATCTGAAAGGTGGGTGTCAACGGCGCCCCCAGCAGTGAGGAAGAGGAGGAAAAGTCACTGGGTGGCCCACTAATGTCTATGTTCCTGGGCACGGTGCTGGGATTTGCCACTGGGGCCCCATCCTGGTGCACAGTGCCAGTGCTGGACAGCTGTACAAGGTACAAGGAGGGCTGGGACTGCAGGGAGTCGACAAAAACATCATCTGATGAGGTTTGCTCCAGAGATCTGTCCGAATTCGACCAGCTGTCACACCTGCACAGAGACAGAGGTCAGGACTGTGGTTTCCTTTGCTCCTGGTTGCCACTGAGCAAGTGAACAGCAAAAAAAAAAAACAAACCCTGAAACAACCACCACCCCAACCTCACAGTTAGGGAGAAAATTCTGTCTCTTCCCTACAGCTGTGGAAAGTCCCCCCTGAACTGGGCTGAGGAATGGAGCACTTTGTGGAGCACATTGGGTAGCAGCAGGTAAGAAAGTGTGTCTGAAGGGTGATTATCTCTTCTCAGTGTCATCCAATGACAGGACAAGAGGCAATGGGATTAAGTTGGAGCACAAGAGGTTTAGGGCAAACACAAGGAAAAACTTTTTCACAGTAAGGGTGCCAGAGCCTGGAAGGGGCTGCCCAGGGAGGTTGTGGAGTCTCCTGCTCTGGAGACATTCCAGACCCACCT
>JAOEGS010000208.1:0-27364 GCA_025447755.1 Corythornis vintsioides
CCTTCCTTCCTTCCTTCCTTCCTTCCTTCCTTCCTTCCTTCCTTCCTTCCTTCCTTCCTTCCTTCCTTCCTTCCAAGCAGTGGAGCCTGACCTCCACTACAGTTCAGTTTGCTTATTAGACATCAAAGATATTGCATCTGATGAGCTGATGCCTTCCAAATGGGAACAGGACCTGCGGAAGGAACAGTTTTCCTTCCTGTACCTCTTCTTCTGTATCAGGTGTCTGCTTAGACCCTTGTGTTCTTGTGCACCACCTAGGAGACCCAGGAATAATGGGGAAAACTGTCAAGAAGCCCTAATTTCAGGGTGATAGGTCATTAAGCCAAAATGGAAAGATCGCATGTGAAAGGATTAATGTGCTAATATAGTTCCATCCAAGAGCTTACTATTTAGGCACTTAATAAATGTTATACTACTATATATGCACTGATACCCCCTATGAGTTACTTTGGCCTACTAATTTTGATCCAATTTAAGTAACTTTCACTTCCACTGGAAAGGGAAACTTGGCAAAGTCATAGTTGTTATCAGCATCTTACAAAGCTCTGAGTCAGTCCTGGATTTTCAACCAATTTCATCATGCACTGAAACTGTATTACATCAGATACAGACCCATCAATACTAAGAGCTGTACCATTTAATGTGTCTAACCCAATTTAATGAGACAACCTAAAGCTGCCATTTACCACTCAAGCTAATCTTCTGCATTCCTCCTCATTTCTATATTTAGAGGGAAAAAAAAAAAGGCAGACATATGAAGGAATTTTACTTTTTCAGAATAAATGGGACATGTATGCACACTATGCCCATTCCAACAAGTGAGGACAATGGGTATTTCATGAATAGAAACTAGGAGATATTTTTTTCTGAAAACTTATTTTTTAAAAGAAAACAAACCAAGAATATATGCCCTGCTCAAGCAAATTAAATGTACCAAGTCACTAGTGTGGGTTCACAAGTCAAGACTGCCTTTGCACATTAATAGGATGGAAAAGATAATCTGGCAGTTAGAGTGAAGAGTTGTCTCCCCAGTCCTGAGAGTTCTGAGAATACTACCCAAGACATCTCAGAGAGGCTGGAGGTGTGTGGCAGACCCTGATGCTGTCATCAGTTTAAAATGGAGGCTCACTAAGAGTTTACTGCAGGGTGCAATGCTGTCACTTGTACGGGTGTCCAGAGCACAAGTAGAAACAACTGGAAGCAGTAACTCAGCAAGCCATTGAAGGGGCTCAGTTTGAGAAACGTCTGCAGTTAAAGTATTCAAAGAGGCTGAGACTACTAAGCAGACTGAGTATACCGTACACTGATTCACAGAGAAGGCACACCAGATCTAGGGCTCCAGCGAAGTACTCCTGGGGTCTGGTTTTGAGCAGATCTGAAAGGGGTTGGTGTGATCGGAGGTGTGGCAGGTTACAGATCTCTCCCTGCGCATCCTGCCGGGCTCGGTCCAACGCGGGTTTGCTATACACACAGCTCTACCTCAAGGTGGCTCTCCACAACCTGTGAAATTATTTGGTGCTAGTCTGAAGAGGTTAGGAGGTGGACAAGTGCTAACTGGTGCCTAAGATGAGATGTCGGAGATGAAAAGGGCTTGGAGAGTGATTTGTCCTTTAATATTTTAGACCGCCCTCATTCATAGTGTTAAAAATTGTTTTACTATTGCTCGGTTTGCTGACAAACAGGTTCAGATCCGAGTTCAGCAATCACAGGCATTTCATATTGCATTTATACTAAAGGATAGACTCAAGCTCATGTTACAATCCAACTTAGGTCTACTTTTAATAAAGCTCAACTGAAAAGAACCACTACTAGCAGGAAAAAAAAAAAAAAAAAAAAAAAAAAGGACCATAGAACAACACAGCCCATAAGGCACCTCGGGAGGTTTTGTACTTGGAGCAGGATCACCAGCGAGCTCAGACCTGATCTCTCAGGTCGTTGGCCCCTGGAAGCTTGCAACCCTGCGAGGCAGGAGACTGCACAGCCTCTCTGGGAGGCGGTCGGCTCCACTGATTGACTGTGCCTAAGGGGAAAGGGGTTCCCTTACATCTCATCTAAGCCTTTCGGTTCAATTTATGCCTATTGTGTCGTCTTTCACACTAGGCTTTGCTGAGGACCCTACTGCTGCCGTTTTAATGACAGCCACTGGGGACTACTTCTCGTTGCCCCCTGAAACTGATCCCCCTCCAGTCCCTTAGCCTACAGGGCAGAGCTGTAACCCTGGACACTTTGGTGCCCTCACCTGAACTTGCTCCAGTTTATGGACGCGTTTCCTGTACTGGGTGGCACAAGCGGACACACCACACGGGTATTGCCCCTGGAGTGCTGAGCGGAGAGGGATTATCCCCTCGCTCCGCTGATCGTCTATGCTCCTGTTCATGCAGCCCAAGCACAAGGTGGGCCTTCGTTGTGGCCACCGCTGACCATGCCCAGCTCGTTGCCCACCGTGGAGCCGGGGCCATCCCCACCGAGCTGTCTACAAGCTCCGCTCCGTCCCGCGAGCGAGTCTTCGGAGCCCGCACGTGATGAGATCACACCCACCAAGCCTTTTGTGGGGGGGGGGGGAGTTTTGCTGCACTTTCTGGCTTTCCAGTTCCCGGCCAGAAATCGCCCCAAAGCTTTCCAGCGGCTAAATCCAGCGGGACGGGGCATAACTGCGCCCTCCCCCCATCCCTCACTCTCCCCCCACCTCCCCACGTGGCCTCCCGGCACGAGCCGCCTTCTCCGCCTTCGCCTTCTCCCTCCCCTCTGTGCTCGCCGGCGCGCGCCGATTAGCATAATAAAGCTCCCCCTTTCTCTTCTGCTGGCCAATGGGAAGCCAAGATGCGACGCCAGCTGCCGGCCCCGCAGCCGCGTGGGCTATAAATACGGCGGCCCGGCCGGCAAATCTTGCAGAACGTTCAGTGGGTTCATAGCGAGGAGGTGCTTGGAGCTGTCGCTGGCTTACCGCGCTGTGGGGACCCGCTGCTATGACTCTGGAGGAAATCCACGGACAGGAGCCTGTGCCTGCGGGCCACGACTGGTAGGTCCGGGCGGAGAGTGGTGCCGGCGGGCTGGGGGTCGTTGCGCGGTGTGGGGTCGAGGGAAGCGGGGCAGCCCTTGGGGACGCTGGTGGCGGCGTCGCGCTGATTCTCTCTTCTCCCGTCGCGCAGGATGCAGGGTGCTGGCAAGGCCCTCCACGAACTGCTGGTGTCGGCGCAGCGCCGCGGCTGCCTCACCGCCGGCGTTTACGAGTCGGCCAAGCTGATGAATGTGTAAGTACGGGGGAACCGGGGACGTCCTAGAGGGGCGCGGAGAGCTTCGGGGCCGGCCAGTGCCGGCCACAGGGCTCAACGCGCTGCTCCCTTCTTGCAGTGATCCCGACAACGTAGCCTTCTGTGTGCTGGCCACGGACGAGGAGGACGAGGGTGACATCGCTCTGCAGATCCACTTCACCCTCATCCAAGCTTTCTGCTGCGAGAATGACATTGACATTGTGCGAGTGAACGACGTGGGGAAGCTGGCTGCCATCGTGGGGCCCAGCGAGGAGTCTGGGGAGCCGCGGGACCTCCACTGCATCCTCATCACGGTGGGTGGCCTGCCGGAGGCGAGCGGTGCTCGGTGCGCTGTCCTCTGGGGCTGTGCTGTCTCTATTGCCCTATGCACGGAACTTTAGAGCCGTTCGGGGTGTCCCTGTCTCCCCTTGGTTATCAAAACTTTGCTCCTCTGGGCAAAGAAAGGGGCTTGGCACGCACAGTATAGTGAGTCAGCTGAGTAGTAGTAATAAGTGGCACTTCTCGTAACTGGATTTCCTCTGTTGTCCACAAGGGCAACATCTGTGCTTCCTACTTTGTCAGGACAGAAGCCATCTGAAAATGCCTTGCTTCCTAAGCTAATGCTTCTGTAAATATTGTGATGATCTCAGCTGGCAAGCATCACTCAATGATGTGCAACTTTTTTTTTCTTTCTGGCAGAACCCAAATGAAGATGGCTGGAAGGACCCAGCTCTAGAAAAGCTGAACTTGTTTTGTGAAGAGAGCCGGAACGTCAATGACTGGGTGCCAACTATCACCCTGCCTGAGTGATGGTGACCCAGTGCACTGGGGAGGCTGAAACCTTTGTTGCATTCCCAAAGTGGCGTGGGTTCACCCAAGTGTGCAACAAGCTGCTGATTCCATGGATTAGCCTGGTCAAGAGACTGGATTAAAGTCACTCAGACTGGCATGCAGTGGGCTCTTACAGAGGAGAAAGAGAACAGCTCGCCTCACCAGTGAGCTTCAGTAGGCTGCAGCCATGGAGAGGCTGACATACCACGGAACTGAAAGAAGTATTGCAAGTTTCCTGGTCAAGTGGAGCTGTTTCAGAAGGCAGAGAGAAAGCTGGGGGAAGTGGGCCAAAGCTTTCCAGAAGGATTGAACAGTACTGTAACTATAAACTGTTGGTGCTGTCTACAAAACACAGAAGAAAGTATCAACACTTGATGGACTACCAGGGACTGGTTACTAGGATAAATACAGGGACTGTAAAGTGGACAGACTTAATCAGGCCTCTTGGGTCACTCTGCAGAACTAGTTTAATAATGCAATAATTTTTATTGAAATACTTGCTGCTATTTAAGCTTTCATAATAAATTTTTGACAATTAACTTCTGGGAGTGTCTTGCTTACTGGGTGGGGAAGCATGTCACTAAAATGCCATTGATGTTTTGCTTGTGTGCTGTAGTCAAAAGGTATACTCAACAGTAATGGGGCTATTGCTCAAATACTTTCTCTCCTGAGCCAGCTGAATGAAGAGCTGTGCTATCCAAATTGGTAATTCAACCTTTCACCCTCTTGCACCAGCTGCTTATCGCAACAGCTTGCAAGACTAAGGAGCTGCATCTTTAATGAGTTCACTTATTGTAATAGCTGGTCTTTGTAGTCTACTGAAGGAACACAATACATATTAGAAACAGGGATTTTTGGAATACAGACTTCTACTAAATTGCATCATTAGTTCTTAAATGTGACTTACTACTTCTCATTCAGATCTGCAGTGTTCCCCCTTGACAGAAGCAGTTTAAACATGGTGGGGGTGGGGTGCTGCAAAACTCCTCGGATGTCAAATACATCTAACATTTGCTTTGATTAAAGTGACATTGTTAAATCTAAAACTAGCTAATAGAGAATAAATATCACATCTGCCAGAAGCTGCTTTCGGATTGCCATGTGCTGTAACAATAGAAGCTGTCACTCCAGCAGCCAGTTTTGCAAGATCTAATTGCATGACAACACCAAATTAAGTCCAAAACAATTTAAGGGTGGTGTGGCCTTTTTTAGAGATTGTCATGTAAAGTTAATATGGGCAGGCTGATTTTGGCCCTCTGTTAAAAGGGGAATTATCACCCCATTGCTGTGGATAATCTGTGCTCTAGCATTTAGCATTCAAACAACGAAGTAATGATTCCTGCTGTAGCCAGACCACTCGCTTCCTGCACAGACACTAAAATGACTCAAGTTATCACAATTACACTTCCTCCGGGCTGGCTCTCAGTGACTGACAGTCACACTTGCTGAAAAGTGGTCATTTCTACATGGGTTATCTCAAACGGTTGTAGTTTCTGGGAAGCTGCTTGCTTTCAGTGTTACTGTTTCTGATAAGGGAAGGTCAAACTTGGCTCCGACATTCCTGGAATATGCTCCGTGTATCTAGCACCACTTGGCCTTTGTTACTGTGTTGGGATGGCAGCAAAACCAGAGTTTAGGAAGCAAAATCTGCAGGGGCCTCAGACTTCTGCAAGTATGACATCTTGCACTTAAGATACAGGAGTTTCTGCACAGAGAGTATCTCTGTTTAATGTCCACTCTTCAACTGATGCCTGCTCCAGGACTTTGAGAAAAGTTGCACAAAGGAGCTAAGGGAATAGATAGTTTTGGCAGCTGTGATAACAGAAACTGTCTTTAAGGCAATTATCTTGATACATAAAAAATAGCAACCCTGGATGCTTTATGATACATTTTTGTATTTGTCCCTTAGCAGATGCAGGTTTCTCAATTTTTAGTGGTTTAACAGCTGAGGAACATATTTCTTTTCTTTGCTTGGGGCCTAATCAGTACTCGGAGCCAGGAAGAGAGTAAAGTGAATTGTCCTGAAATCAACTTTTATATAAAGTGTAAGCAGTTTATTGAGGCCTCGAGTGGTTTAAACAAGACCCTGAGAAGATCAAAGGAAGCTCTCAAGCTTGTATACAATTACATATATAACCACATATACAATTAAAGTGCAGCAGAGAGCAAATATGACCGAGAACAAATTGGCTGAGACAATAAGCAGAGGTAGCTGTACCTGGCAGAAAGTTTGACTTTCCAGATGTTATAGAAGAGATGTATTATGTACCAAGCAATGAAATTAATGAGGCAGCACCAAAATACCCTAGTGAAGATGTTGTCTCTAGTCCCTTTGAAGATGTGAGGCTGACCTTTTCCTCCCTAGTAGCCTTGTGAAGCTGTAAGATGTGCTTCCTGAGAGACACACAATTTCAATGACCTATACAATTCTCCTGAAGCCCCTTCTAGCTCAATGCAGATACACTGTAACATGAATAATATTAAATTGCATTAGCCTGCAAAGTTATTAATTCAGTGTTGCAACCAAAGGCAGCTATGACTTGCAAGCTATTTGTTGCTGCAAGTATATGTAGTGATCAACACTACTTAATGTAGCAAAAACTCAGCAGCTGGTATCTACTGATACAAGTAGATTTGATTTTGACATGCTCAGATATGTAACTGTGCAGGCAGCAACTATGCAGTTGTTAAAGATAGACAGCAGACTTTAGTATTACTGACTGTGGTGTGGACAGCTGCTGGGGATGTGCTGGTTGCCTCACCAGATATCCAGGATGTTTTGTCAGGTATCTGTGGGATCTGTAACCTCTTGTGTCTGTGAGCAGTGTGCTTCATGTACCTCACCTCCCTGGGAAACAGAGTGACCAGGACAGAGGTTCTGCAGGTTTACAGGTAAGTACACCTGGGAGCTCTGTTCTGGTGTCTATGCTCCAGCTATGCTGCCTGGTCTTCACAGGCTGGCTTGCTTTGTGCCATGGTGGGCCACATCAGGAGGATCTTGAGAGGAAACTTGGGGTAATAGTTGTCAGTAATAAAGGTGGTTCTCCACAGGAGGAGGTGCAGAATATGGCAGTGGAGACACAGAGCAATGGTGCTTCTGGCTCTGCTTCTGAAGGTCTACTTTCCATCAAGCCTTTCGCTTGTGTGCCACTAGGTGATCAAAACAGTCTATTCAAATAATATAATAATAAACATTTGTGTTCTGATGTCTATACTTCTACGTATGTTTTTTAAATGAAGTATAAAGTTTCATTTAAAATTTTCTGAGCAATGGTTTTGCATTTCCCTTCCTGGGTATCTGTTTCACCATCTAATAGTGCTGACTGACAGGAATTTCCCGTTGTATACTGTTTCCTTTCTTGATGCTGTTTTGTTCCTGTTACACTTTGTGTGACACTTTTTTTCTCCTTTGTGGTTCTAGGTGGTGATACTCTCTTCCGATGCCTGATTCTTCTAGTATATGCTATACTGAGTTAACTGCCTTACAGTCTTATCAGGATACATATATGCATACTGATGCATGTGATACAGCAGTTGTAAACAATGCTTTCTCTTTGCTATTTAGTAGGAAATACAAAAAGGAAGATAAACATTATATTAGAAAGAGGCAGAGAAGCTGCTGCACAGAACAATGTTTGCATAAAATCTGTGCATATGTTAGACTATAGCACTGGATGCTCAGGGAATGAGCACTGACATGCCCCTCTTTGTAGCCTTAGAGAGTTCTGAAAAACAGTTGAGTTTTAGTTGTAGGTGAAGGCTGTTCTTCAGGGAGACAATTTTTTGCAAAAATATTAGGGACAGAAACATGCCATATCACCACTGTCTGATACATAATGAAGACCTGGATTGTATTAACAAATCTATTAAGTCCAGCTCTCAGATCCCTTGTCATCAGGCGGAAAGACCAATGTGTGCCCAGGTTAAACCATGGCAAGTATACAGGCAGTATTATATTAGTGGAAGCAAATGTCATCATGTGTGTAAGCAATTCAGATGTGTACAGAAGGATGTGTGAATATGGTATACTTTGTAGAGGGACACATTGTAGACAGTTGTGCTCACAACTGTGCATTACAGGATTTAATTTATTGTAAAGCAGAGACAAAGCTTGTAGGAGAGCTGGGGCTGCACAGACAGTGCCTCACCAGAGCCATTCTTTCTAAAGCTTTTAATGAAAACTACTTCTTACTCCTGCTCATTCCTTATCCATTTAATCTTAGCAGGTCTGCTTTGCTCCCTTTGTAAAGTCTGAACATGCACTGATAGTATATTGGAAAAGCTGAGTTCATATTTCATGCATAATTATTTAATTCTGAAAGAGTGAATGCTATTATTCCTGCAGTAAGATATCTTTATACATAGCATTTGGAATAGTGGAATGTAGAAGTATCAATTTGAATGTATTGATATCTTAAAAACCTATAACCAGATCCCAAACATAATAGTTGTAGTGGCTATGAAATCCCCTCCAAACTCCCACTTCACTGACATATGGTTGTTTTGACATGCTTATTTTCTGATTTTGATATGTGAAAAGAACACAAAATTTTTTTTTCTATGTGTCTAATCCTCTCTGTGGAGCTGATTATGTCATTTAGGCTGATTATGTGCACACTGCTGATTCAAGACTAGTTTGTGCCTTTTTATTTTGTTGGGTTTTTTTGTTGTTTGTTTGTTTGTTTGCTTGTTTTATCCTTGTGTTGAAGAGGAAGCTGTAGAGAAACATGAGGATTACTTCCTATGTGCTACAACAGGAGAAAAAAGTCGTTATTTTTTCAAGGAGAGATATTATAACTCCGTGAAGAAAGGCCCACATACTATATTCCATTGCAGACTAGTGATAAAATTGAGCACGGAACATTAATTCTTTAGTGATTATTGATTTATTATTTATTGATTAATTTCAATATCAGAAGCAACTTTTACTGTCCCATCACACCATGAAGTTACAGTTTGCCTTCTGTTTTGGGGCACCTAAACTATAGCAACCTACCTTTCACCTCCTACTGAAGCCAGCAGGAAGCAATCATGCTCAGTGATTTTCATTTAAATCCCTAATTAAGTAACTAAGGCCCCAGGTTTCAAATTTGTTTTCCAGAAACAAGGTATCTTAATTAGATACATACTAGATACATTCAGATACCTACATTCTTAGCTGGGAGCTCGGAGTCAAAACTTTCCAACCGATCAGTTTATTTACCTCTGTAGCCTTAAGATTACATATCAGACCACAGACTTTACTCTTCTGCTTAAGAATGTGTACTTTAGGGCTGCATAAGTGTTTCAGCTTGGATTGGTTGAGTGACTGAAATGAATCTGTGGATCTTCGTCTGCTAACCTGCTTTGGTTCACATGGCAGAACAGAGCTAGAGACTGCTAACAGGGTTTGTCTTGGAAGACACCAAGCCAGAAGACAAACTCTAAGGGACTGACTAATGCTTTCCATCTGCTATTGGCCATTCAGATCGCGGGACCACACTTGAGGTACATACAGCACAATTATTTGCTGATTAAGAATAAATAGGCAAGTCTTGGCAATAAAAGAAGAGAAATACGTTGGCCTACTTCTCACAAAAGAAGAGATTTTAGTGTTATACACATACCAATTTGTTTTAAACAATTGAATGCTCTTGAATTAACAGGGTTAAAAATCTGCTTTGGCAGCAGCTTACTGAACTTAATTGTTTCTGAAGCAAGAACGATGAATTGGACTGTTTCTAGAAGTGGATGCCAAAGATTTTTTTTTTTTTTTTTTTTTTTTTGCAATAGACCAGCACTGCCCAACTGGCAGCATCAGGACAGCTTTGCCTGGCCCATTGCCTTTGTGCCTGAGGAGCAGGTGGCTCCATGGGCCATGCATGGTAACCCTGCCCCACTGCCATGACACCCTGTAGGACAGCCAGGGCACCATGTGACTCATGTGCTGGCCAAAGTAGGGCTGTCCCCAGCTTGGAAAGTGTCCTCTTCAGTTGCTACTCATGCTGCCAAACCTTCATTGTAGGTACAATGATACACAATACTTGCAGATGATTTCTAGATGACATAAGGATGATGTAGATAAATAATATAAATTATTAAATAATAATAATAAATAAACAATGTAGATAAACACAAGGTGATGCCTCTTCTTGCATGGTCGTAGATGATAGCTACTGAATGGGAGACTATGAAATCTTACACCAGCATCAATGTCTATTGCTGTTGTACATCATGCCTGTGAGTTAAGTATTCCTATGATAAAAGGTTACCATAAGTTGTTTGTCTGTATGTAATAGTTAATGTATCAAAAAAAATCCATACTGTCAATACAGTTGGTTTTTGAAGTCATGTTTATGGAAAGTGAGCAATGAAGTGTAAGCTAGTTGGAAGCAGTTAAAAATAGAAGGATGGTAAAGTGCTTTGTTTTCTCCAAAGTGTCAGTTGTATCCTTTGCAAATACAGATGTTCTCTGTTTCACATGCTGCTCAGCTCCTGTAGTGCTACCAAGTCCTTCAAATAAGCTGCTGAAGAAGAAAGCTGTAACAAGCACTGCCTGGTTTGTACCAAATTACTGTGTTATTCAGATGCTGCTGCTCCTGGAGTGCTGCAGAGGAACAACAGATGGGCTGTGCACGGCCTTTCCTGTCTAGGGTGGGAATTGCTCCCCCCACTGATGCCAGGCTCAGACTTGGATAAGTCACTGCCTTGCTGAGTCCTACTGAATCACACAGGTTTAGAAACAGGTGCTGGTTGTACTTCGGGGCCATGGTTAACAAAAGCATGCTTGCTCTCTGTCTGTTACATCTGATGACAAAAATTGTTCCAGGTTTCTCTAACCACCCAGCTAGCAAGTCTAATTTAAAGGAAAGGTAAACTGTGTGGGTCTCTGCAAAGAGGTGTTTTCCAATTCAGAATGTAGTTTCTTGATTTAAATAAATTCTTAAGAATGCTGTTTCTTTGCCTTTATAATATCTAAACCAGCTTTCAGGTGCATAGCCATTCTGCATGATCTATAACATATGTGAAAATATTGTTTAATTAAGAAGGAGATAATGTTTTTATCTGTATGTTAAAGTATCTTTTGAATTTTATGAGGTTTTTTTCACTTCAAGATATGTGCAATAAATGAAAAAAAAAAAATAAATCCTAATTTAGAGCTAAGTCCTGAGAAGCACTGGAGGAGCTGGGTGGCTAAATTAAATACATTGATAAATGATGCTAGAGATGAATCATGATGGTTCTACTAGTAAAATAATTCTGACATATTTCCAAAAAGGACACAATACATTTACTTAAAGATAGTACATGTATCCTTGTGTTATGTATACAAAAGATTTTCCACCCTTAAGCATCACTGCATATACAGGAAAGAGATACAGAATGATTCAAGTTTGACTCTATATAAATTGCATTGTATTTTGTCTCCATGTGTTCTGCTCCATCTTTTGTGAGAAGATAAATTACCAATGGAACACTGGTGCAGAATGAAACTTCCTTGCTTGTCACTTTCTTCATGCTTGCCTTCTTCACATAAAAAACAAACCATCAAACAAACTTGAGATTGTCCTATGAAGGTCTGGCTGTGTTACACACTTTCCATGGGACAGGTGAATTTTTTTAATTAGCTGGCCACAGTACCAGAGCTCTTGAAAATAGTATACTGAGTTCTACAACATCAGGTAGAATTACTAACCCAGATAGATCAGAGCAACTTATTCACACGACTGATGCGAAGCCTGTTGTGGGTGCTCATAACTTACTTGCTATGAACTCCAGAAAATAGTCTTTGGAGAAAGGATTTCTAAATGCTTCAGCTGAAGAAACAGCAGCAGGCAGCATGTTATAATCAGCTGTTATTCATATCCAGAGGAAGTCAGACTCCAGAGCTTGTGGATGTTTTAACAGCTCTGCTGCATCATGCGAGTTACAGGTGATCACTCACATGGAACTGAAGGCTAATACAATGCTTTGTTTATGAAGTAAACATTTAATTTGCCTCACCATACCTCCACCCGAATTACTAATGACTTGCTGTGGAGTGTTGTTAAAGCAGATTGCAGTGTTAATTATGGTAATAAAGCCAAGCAGGCCAGATCCAGGAGGACTTGCAGAGAAGATACTGGAGCATGCTTAGCTCTCAGAAGTGCTGAGGTTACTGCTCAAACCTTGGTTGGTTGAGGACATTTTGCAAGAACTGGTTCCCTACCCCCCAAACCTGCATTTCTCCAAGGTCCACATCCTGTATTGCTGCCTCTGCAGAGCCTGTATCTGCAGAGGTACCTGTGCAGCAGCTTCCCGGTGCAGGAGCTGGCTGCTCCAGGCTTTACCAGGCCAGCCTGTTTATAGGGTTTGATTACTCTCTTTAGGTTTCTGCAGTGCCTCTTTGAAAAGGACTGAAGTAAAAGCAGAACAAGGTAGCAAATATGTCACCATCTGCTGTTCTCTGAGATTTTGAGGTGCAGTGGCTGCAGGTCATCCTGAGGTTGCTAAGCCACTCACTCCACCTTGCCCAGCTGATTTATCTACACTGAGCCAACAATCTACCTGCTGAAAGCATAATACAGGTTCTCCAAGACCCCCTGAAGCTACATGGAGTGTCAGAAGACTAGGGGAAAACTTAAGAAGCTGCAGCTCTTTCCACAAGCTGGAGATGAATTTTCCTTTTCTGCTAACTGCCTAAGAAAGCAGCCACCTGATTCAGCTTTCACAGTAATATTCTAATCTGCTACAGACATATTGTTTACTGAAACGAAAACTGAATATAGCCCACAATTGAGGTTACCAAATACACTTATGTAAAGCCTTTCAGAGCAACAGCACATCAGCTGGTAGGGGCTGCTGCTAGAAACTAAGGTTTCTTTGTTTCTTAGCAGCAGATGATTTCCTCTCTTAGGGCAATTATGTAGCCTAATTGCCTGTAATAATCATCCCTGCTAGAAATGTGCTAATGCCAGCCCTTCTTTTTGCAGAGTGTCTCCTTACCACTTTTCTGCTTACAAGTTGTAGAGATGGGCTCCATATATTCAGTAAATACAGGTACTGTTGAAGAATGTAGGATTTTATTATCCAAAACCTTTCATTGGTGCTGTTATTGGTGCCTAAGATGTTAATAAAAAAAACAAAACAAAACAAAACAAAACCAAAAACCCAGAAAAAAAAAAGAAAATGTTATTTCTGAAATGATTCCTAAAACATTAATTAATCTTCCACTTACTTGAAGCTGTCTGGTGTGTATTTTGATTTTTTTAGAAGTTCTTTGAGTTTATTCTTTTAAAATTATTATAGGTTAGATGTGCCAATGCTGGATTGCTGGAATGCACTGCAACAATTTTTAAAAGTAAACTGCAAAAACCACAACAGCAACAAAAATGTTATACAGTATCCTGCATATTGGATTAAGTACATGGATTAGATAATAATATACATCTTTGTCATGACTGACTTTTGTGGTTTTGTTTAGATGTTTCCAGTGTTTTCTTTCTAGCAGATAATATTGTAGCAATACACAATCATACAATAAGTTTTATAGCATTCACAAATGTGAACAGTGAGCAATGTAGCTTGATTTTTGGACAAAGTTTAGCAAAATACTTAATAACTTTTCAGGTTCAGAACAAAGGGTCATCCAGCCTAATAGTCTTTTCTATCAGTAACCAAGAGCAGATGTCTAGAAGAGGGTACCAGAAAAAGGCAAGCACACAGGGATCCTTCCCCTGTATGATACTCCTATGAAACTTGCAGTCCTGGGACTCTCTGTGTCTAGAACTGTGGCACCAGTATATATTTTCAACATACTCAGAGGCTGAATTTTTAAAAGTCAGGTACTGGCAGTAGATACATGATAAGTGCACAGGCAGGTCAAAAGTATGTAGAAAAGGTCCTTGGTGATGGACCTTATCCCCAGAAAACAGAATAAGAGTTTCCAGAAGTTTAGAGGTGAAGTGTATGAAGATGTCCCAGAAGGGAGTTCTTCAGCTGCAGTCTGCTTCCACAGATCCTCTCTTCATTAAGAAAGTAAGAGAAGCTATACATTCTGTTTGCTTTAAAAGGCAGAACTATCATTGCAAGGGTCTAGCTATCATTCCTAGGAGTATGCCTTTTCCATGAGGAGACTGCAAGACATCACTGTTAATTTTGTCTGGACAGAAGGCCTTTTATTTTGATTGTAATATTTTAGAACTTAGGGAGGGCTATACTACTTACTAAGGAAAAATAACTGCTCTTCAGAGACAGTGTAAGTGAAATTCTAGAAGTGGGTCAGAAAGTAGTTTTCTCTGGTATTATTGAGCAGGGATGGCACACTCTGGAAAGCTGTATACCATGCCAGGATGGGTGTGTATATGTTGAAAGAAAAGGTATAAATTCCTTGTTTTTTGAAGAGAAAGAAGAGATGTTGGCTTTTGCGGTCTGGTTGCCAGTCCAGGTGCTTTCCAGTGTCATCTGATTTAATCATCTGGAGACTTGTTTTAACTTTCATGGACTGAAGAGCCCCAGGGACTCATGCTTTACAGTACCTAAGAGTCAATTCATCAAGGTGGCCAACAAGGCTGGCTCTTGGCCAACTCAGTGAACTAGTTCAATATTGTATCCAGACAAACATTAGGACCTCTATTAGTAATAGGACAGAGGTCAGGGGAGATTTTAAACACAATGGCGGCAACTTATTTCCTCAATTCTGAACTGAACCTGTGGGCCTGAGCAAAGATGCAGGAAGCCAGCCATTGTCTGAAACCAAAATTAAAGGTTACTTGCAAAAAACTGCCATCTCTATTAGTTCCCAAGAAATGCTTTCATCTTTAGGAGTTTGACTAAGTATTATAGTATACATTATAGATATGGGTAAGTAAAAGCAGGGAGCTCTGGGCTCCCAAGCAGAAGCTCAGAAGTCCCAAGCAGAGGAGTCTGATAAAAATTATGACAAATAAAGCTGAGTAAACCTGAAGGGGATTTTCCTCCCATTGAAATAATAAAAGAGGCAAGGTTATTTTGGGCCCTATCACTTTACATGTACATGAACGCTAGATTAGTCATTGCTATGTGGCTTGAAGAGAGATGTGCATGAACATGCACATGAGTTAACTCTAAGTTGACTCTTTCTGTGAGAAGCAATTTTTTGTTGTTTCAAATTCTTCTGAAAAAAATAAACATTTCCAGGGAGATGTAACTGTGCTTGACTGTTATTTTTCAGGCATATGCAGAACAAGTCTGGACATTAAAATGACTGACTTTTGCATCTCTCTGAGAGAAGCAGAAAATCCAGCATGGATTAGAAGAACCTCCCTCTATGGACAGTGTATCAGCATATGGTGCTGCTCATTACCAGGAACGTGCAACAACACTGGAGCAATACTAAATTTTGCAGAAATTGAAGGAATTATGGCGTTCCTGTTTATAGATGTATTTATATAGCAGGATACTGTTAGAAAGTGAAAACTCAGAAAGAGCAGCCACTGAAAGCAGTTTTGCAAATTGCCACCCTAACATAAATCACAGAGAGTATGCTTCTTTGGAAAAAGGAACAATGGTGTGCTTAACTTTAATAGGAAACTGTAAACATTTTTCCAAACTACCAGGTGGGATCTCTGTCCATTTCACTAGAATGAGATGAAGTTAAATTTGGCGTCTTGGGAATGTCTCCCCATTGCATGTATGCTTTGAAGTCCTGCAACTTATCCTGTCCTTGACTTTACCTGGTGTTTGCATGATAATGAAAACTGCGTAAGTAATCATGCTAGTGCAGTTGATGTTCCTGAAGGATGTGATATACCTGGTTTCTATGCTTAGTTTGATACCCTTGTGCAAGGTGTGAGCATGGTATAGCCAAGATATGTTCCTGTTATTGGGTAGGATAAAATATCTCACAATGTATTACCTTATGTTTTAGTACCTTTAGCTTTGCTTTGCTCCTACTCCTCTTGGAAACTGTTTCTGTGCTTACTTGTGCTACATACTTTTAATTACAGACTACACCTTGGTCTTAATGTTGAAATACTACATTCCCTTATGGAAGCATTGTGTGCAGATTGCTTAAAATAACAAAGCAGAACAAGAAAACCCACCTTCATTGATACCTGCTGAATTTTCCATGCAATGTGTGAAAGTAGAAATAGGGAAGCAGGTTTCTGGTTCTACAGCTGGACCTGCACACACCTTGTTGGACAAGGAATACCATTCTTCTCAGACATACAGTCTGCCCTTTCTACCCTAATGAGAATTGCACTGTGTGCTCTTACCGTTTTTCAAGCATGAAACAGGATGGCACCAATGCTGGGTACTCTGCATTCCTGCAGAGTTACCTCAGTTGCTGTCTGTCTCTCTCCTGAGCAAGGATGATTAGCTAACAAGTGTGTCTATCTTGTAAGCATGTGGGTTGTTGCTCCAACTATGCACACTCACCCACACACTCAGTCAGGCTGGCTGAAAAAGACAAAGGCATGTTTTGCTGGCATGGCAGTAATGCAGCCAAAATTAAAAATGAAACAGAGAAGAGGCATAAACCTGAAATGTAATGACTGTGCATGTGATTGCAGCTCAGTTTCCTTCAAGGAGCTTTCAGGATCTTTAATACATATGATGCCTGCAAAATAAAACAACTACTGAATTTGTGAAGCTACTATCTATGAATTAAGGACTGTTTACTCTTCACAAAAGAAAAGCCTCCTGCAGACTGCCCCATGTGCTGCACACAGTGCAAGGGTTGTGGGCCAAGGAGGAACGGCAGGCTGCGATGAATGCAGGAGCCCAACAGCCAGGATGAGCCACTCGACTGTGAGGTGATGACCCTTTGTTTAGATCTCTTTAAACTGGGTCATGCTGGAAGGGCTTGCATAGTTGATTATTATTATTAGTCCCCTACCCAGAATCTGGCAACTGTGTTACTTATTAGCAGTGTACAGAGGGATATTTTACCCACACAGAAAGGACTTTGTTCTCCAAAGGTTTTACAGGAGCTGGCAAGGGGGAAATGTTCTGTCAAGTCTTAGTAAAATTTAGATAACTTTAATTCCACCATTATGTTTTCCTAAGGATATTTCTGGCTTTGGTTATTTTGTTGTATGGTTTGATTTTTTTTTTTTCTATGTAAGACTGATATCTTTCTCTAGTGCCTTGGAGGAGAACTGTGGGAAACATTTGTATCTGGCTTGCTCAAAGAAAGTGAAGACAGCTGCTTCATCCAGGTTGACTTTGGCTTTCTGAGCAGTTCTGACAAATTCCTTGGTCACCTATTCCTGGGTCACCACAACCTTTTCTGCAGAAGCAGAATTCTCTGGTCCAGAAACACTGGTCATATTCTCTCTAAGCTAAGACGAAAACAAAGGCAAGCTGACCTTTCTAACAAAACAATCTGTTTAGGAAGTAGATATTGCCTGCAGCTCAAGATTTGGAGCTCATTGTAAGTTTTTAATCTCTGGGTTTGAATCCTTGCATGAGATAAGATGGAGACAGCATTTCAGAGCAAAAGCATGCTGTGGAGCTACCCTTCAGTTCTACACTCTATGAAAATGAATGAAAGCCTTTGCCTTAGAGTGTGGTGGGCTTCAGTTATTTTAAGGATGGGCCTGATTTAATAGTTCATCTTAAGGAAGGAAAAATTAGGAAAACATGTCTTTGTGTTCTGTCTTCTGACATGTTGAGGTCCACGACTTCTTAAGCTTTTGTGGTTAATTCAAAATTAATTTTCTTTATGGGTTCACCTTAGAAAAAATCCAAATTTAGATCCAGAATGCCAGTCCCTAACATTGCAAACATACAGTATATATCTTATTATTTTAAATTTTCATTGCAAATTTAAATTGGAACCATGAGGGCACAGGTAAAGAGAAACTAATTGCTAAAAATGAGAGATGATAAAACTAACTATGTAATGCTGAAGGAAATCAGCCAACAGAAAATAACTTCTGGTCTTGGGGTGCTGTGCCTTGAATAAATGTAGACCAGTGAATAATTCATCCACATTTTACTAGGGAGAACTTTTAAAGGAAAAATTAAATTCTGTGTGTAGTGAAAAACCTCAGAGTATGAAGTCATCTTATTAAACTGATAACAGATATTTTCTCTGAATTGTTTACTAGTAAAAAATGCATAAATAATAATGCCACTAACAATGAAAGTGAAAAGCATTGTGAACTTAACAGAAATAGGTCTGAAAATGTTCACTTGGGAACCCCTGCCATGTTTAGGAAAACACTCCATAAAGTTGTTTTTTTTTTTTTTGAAAATGAGAAAAGTAACTTTATTATGCAAACATTTCCCTCTCCTTTTCCTTTGAAGGAGGAGCTACTCCACAGTTACTATGTATTGAAGCAAGATACTGTCAAATTTTAGTGACTGGGACAGCTACTAGGTGAATAACAGATGCCTTCTGTCAACCTCTCTCCCTTCCCAAAGGGAAGGAGAAAGGGAATAAGGGAAAGGACTTATCCACTTGAAAAGAAAGTGAAAACAGTTTTAGTGAAAATAATGATAGTAAAACAGATTATATACAAATATATACAAAACCAGTATTGAATCCAACTCCTTCTGATGGCAATTACATGACTGTCACCACTGATGTTGATGAGCACCATAGAAGTCACAGACTGGACTCAGTGGCAGATGGAAATGAGATTCAGGAGCTGGATTCTGGAACTGAATTCAGGAGCGCATGGATCAGGATCAAAGGCAGGACAGAGTCCTCCTCCTTGAATGTCAGCCTTTGGAGAGGACGCTTAACCCTTGTGATCCCTCAGCTTTATACTGAATATGACATGGGCTGGAATCCCTCACTGGTCATGAGGTGTGGCCTTTTACTCTCTGCACCCCCAGCATGGCACACAGGATCCAGCAGTGATCTTGGTCTGCACACCTATCCTTGGTAACAACCGTAAATATTGAGTGCTATCACTGCCAGAAGCTGGTGCTGTCTGAATAACTATGTCATGAACTTAAAGAAATGCAATTAGTTAGAAGAGACTGGGCTAAAAAGTAAAATCACAGGTCAGAACAGAATTTATTCTGTTCTAACTTAAATGAGGACACATATGAAGCCAGCAGGTTAAGTGTAGCTGGTCTGATTTCCACCATCCAAGGATTTACCAATTTGTCTCATTCCTGGGGACATCCTGTGTGGGATGCTGGGATGAGAGCATCCTGAGTCTGATGATGGACTGTTATGGAGTGGTCTTTACCTTGGAGGGCAGCACTGCTACTCAGGGTCCTCTCAGCAAGCTGGAGCTAATGGGAACCCCCTGATGGCAAGAAACATAAAATCTGTCATTTAGGAACAAATAACCCCATGCAACAGTGTGAGCTGGGTACTGCCCAACCAAAGCAGCATCTGTGAAGAAAAGGCAGCTATGATCCTGGTGGCTGGCACATTGAGTGTGTCAGATAGCAAATAAAATGCATGCTGGTCTGTATGGAAAAGTGTGGGGTTTTTTTTCTCTCCTTAGCACTGGTGAGGCTGCAGCTGGAGTCCTGTGTCTGATGCACGATACTGATAACTTGGAGTGAATCCAGACACTGAGGGGGCTGGAGCGCTTGATCTATTGCTGTCGTCAGCTCCCTAATGGGTGGTTGTAGTAAAGATGGGAGCCAAGCTCTGCTGGGCTTTGCACAGCAAGAAGATGAGAGGCAAACTGCTGAAAATTTCAGCAAGGGAAATTGGAACCAGACTTAAAGAAAACCATATTTTCCCTGAGGGGGTCGAACCCTGGGGCAGGCTAGATGTCCCCATCCCTGGAGATCCTCAAAGCTTGACAGATAACGGTCCTGGTCTCATTTCGGAGTTAGTTAGCCCTGTTTTGAGCAGGAGAGTGGACTGGATGTTTTCCAGCCATCTTTTCCAACTTAAATTATCCTGTGATTCTTTCCTATTCTGTGGGTGCTCCCAGGCCATGTTTATTTCTGGGCCTTGATCTTCAAGGAAGACTAAGCTGCCTGTTCACGACAGAATGGACAGAGGAGGAAAGTGTTGTTAGGTCACATCCTGCTTTACCAACTTCCTGCAGATGCCATGAGTTAGTTCACCCTTTTGCACACTAGTTCCCAGCTGTCTGGTAAGGACAGATTTAATGACAGAGAAACACAAATCAGCCAGTCCCTAGGTATGTTAAGAATAAATAGAAATAGCTGGCCAAGCATTCAGAAATTATTTCTGGCATGTCCCTGAGAAGGATACTCTTCTGGCATTCTCACCCACTGGGTGACTGGAGAGTTTCTGGTGAGGATCCTGCCTTGCCTGGTCTGCAGATGTTTGAAGAGCATTCCACCCTGCTTCTGCCTCCCACTGCAGCCAGTATGTGGGTCTGTGTGTGCAAAAGCGGTTAAAAGCCCTTTGTGAACTAGCTTTCCCACCTGATTAAGGACATCTTGGCCTGACAAGTAACCCACATGCACTGGACACTGTTTTGGTCAGGTCTTTCTCCTCCCTGCCACACCATTTCCTCCTGATGCCCGCTCCTGCCAATGTTTGTACTGGCTCCAGGACCCGCTTTACCTGGCAGGGCACCCGCAAATGCAGACACAGAGCTTTGGCAATGCCCTGATTCCACCTTTTTCTTTCTTCTCTAGCATAGTGTAGAAAGGCCTGCCTTACTCCTAAATGCTTATAAATTTTCCTGGTTGTTGTCAGAACCAGGAAGTGCAGTGATGTTCATGTTACATGCTGCAGGCCAGTTGTTCCCAAGATGTTCTCAAAAAGCTGCTTTGTATATTGCCTTCTGTGGGAAAACACATGTTGCCCTCTTGAACCGTACTGGTCCATTACAGCAGTTTTTCCTTTAGCTCATTACAACACTAGACTAAATTGTACTATTATGCACTTGTTTATAGGTAATGGGTGATAAATAAGCTCAGAGGATTCACTTTTTCATCAGCCAAACATACCCAACTGTGATAGAACTGGTTAAATCACAAAAAATGATTTGTAAATTATTTTTTTTTGTGAATAATCTCACAGACATATTATTTGTCCATATGTATTTTGACATAGTTCACAAAAATATCTGTACTTCTCAAATGTCAGCCAGACAAATACCTGTCTTTGCAGTGCTTTCCCTGAGTCTGTGACTCCTTGGTTAGGTGCCATGTTATTTTCTATGGCTGTGTTCTTCATCTTTAAAAGTTAGAAGTCACATAATCATGCAACAAAGAGCTCCCATGTGTTTAAGGCAAACACTCACTATCATAAATAGTTGATGTAAATTATCTGTGAGCCAATGAAAGGTTAAAGCCTGGTCACATGAACCCTTTACCTAATACTTCTGAATTACTAAAATGTTGCAAGAAGGTAAGTCCAATTCATGAACAAGGCAAACTGCTAGATTCACAATACACTTTACTGACAGCAAAATTCTATTTGTCCAGCATGACTAAGAGCTTATTATAGGGTCTAACTAAACCACATAAAAATCATGGATTTAATTTTATTCCTCTGTGGCAGGTTATTTCATTTTTCTCATTTGTATTTTGTGTCTATGGATTCGTCTTCTGTTGGGTTTATAGTAAGCTATAGGAGATCAGTTTATATCCTTGTATGATCCCTCACTCCCGTATTTCCAAATATGCCCTCATCTCCTTATTATAGAAAAGTCTTTCAGGTTTATAGAGTAACCTGTCATGCTGGAAACTGCAGCTTTGATTTCCTATTCTCCAGCACTGTTTAGGGTGTTTTTCTCTCCTTGTTTATAATCCTAAGAGCAGGAAAGGCACATAGAGAAGTATGACATGACAGTGTTTGCTTGCTGGCAGGCACAGAAGAAAATCCCTGCTGGCAGGAGTGTTAGAAAACAGATTTCTTTACACTTCTGGCCTATGATCTCTGCACCCTGATGTGTATAGCTTGAGCCTGTACAGAAATAGGAGGAATATTGTAATACTGCAGCTCTAAGTCTTATATGAAAATAAAGGATTATATCTTAAAATTGAGATTTGCTCTATTCAAGTGGCCAGTAGAACACTATTTACAATTTGCATTCTGCTTAAACTCCTTAGAAAAAATTGTTCAATTATCACCAAAGTGGTGCACAGGCATAAATCTGATCTCTACAAGTTGTAAGCATGCAGAAGCAGGGGCCAAGAGAAGGATGTCTGGTGTAACTTGCTTAATTCTGAACTGGCTTTTTTGTCTTGCTATTGTGTCAACCGTGACCCATCTTTGGGACAGAGGTGAAAAAGTGTGTGATGTGGAAAGCAATACTTCAGAGGAGTCTCTCTCTTTTTTTCTTGCTTCCTGATGGGATTTTCTGTGGGACAAGTAAGAGCAAGTTTCCACATGCAGGCTGACTTCTCCCGTGTATGGGCTGCTGCTGGGGAATGCAGACCTGCTCCATTGACCCAGGGAAGCTTCCCCAAAACCAATTCTGTCGAGGCCTTATGTCCAGCAGCAGCAGCAGCAGCACAGTCTCTTGCACAGGCAGGCATGCACTGGTGACAGACACCGCAGTGAGAGCAAAGCAGTTCATTTATTTTCAGTAATAGGTCTGGATCCAGGCAGTCACATGAACAGAAAATTGTGTCAACAAGATCTGCAATTATTTAGCTGACTGCCATCACCAAAGCCGAGCATAAATACATATTAGAGTAAAGCTGGGCTGGTAGCTTGGTTATTTTTTTCTGTTCCTTGGCCAGGGAGTTGGTGGCAGCTCTGTTTGGACCATGTGTCCTCAGCATTCCCGCAATCAGTCATTGACTGGCGTCTTGGAACAAGTGGTAAACTGAAGCAAGATTTATGGAGAGCTGCCAGTTTCTCCTCCTTGTTGTTGCTATTTCAGCCCTGGCTGCTTTTCCTGAGGAACTTTCCCTTCAAATGGATGTCTGAGACAAGATGGCCAAGTGTCTCAACAGTAAAATGTATTTTATATACAGGTTCATGCTCATTGGTGTCTAGAGGGCATTTGAGACAAAGATGTGTAAATTGTGTAAAAAATATTTTCTAGTCATTTTTCTGCTTGTATTAGAAGTGTCAGGAATTTCCTCCTTGCCTTGACAGATTTGTTTTCATTAAGATAACTATATAACCTATCTTGTTTTGTGATTTCCTTGGCCTTGGTTGTAAACAAAACGTGCCACAGCTTGTACTTCAAAAACATATATTTTTAAAAGCATCCACCAAAACCCAGAGTGTAACCTGGTATTTCCAGGAGAGATGCACTAGATTTCATGGAGATCATATTACTTTGGAGTAAATTATTAAAAAAAAAAACCAAAAAACAAAAAACCAAAACAAAACAAAACAAAAGTCCTAGTTTGTTTCCTCTCCTTTGTAATGTATTCAGGGGGATGTGTCACTCTGTGTACACTGCAGCCAGACTTGTGGCTGTGAAACATTGCTCAATAGGACACTGGTGCAAACAGGTTTTGGACACAGTTTGCAGCAGCTGGCAGTGATGGGGATGGGCTGGCCTGGGGACCCAGGTAGGCAGGGTTTCCCACTAGCCCAAAGGTAGTGGGTGGCATGGAGCTGAGCTGGGGTCAGCCACATGGGGCTAGTGTCAGCCCTACTGAGAGGGTTGGGTGCCCCACACAATCAGCCCTCACACCGAGTGAGGGGTCCTGGAGTCCGGTTGGCACCAGCTGCCACAGGACGTCCAGGCTTGACCAACCTGGCATTGAACATCCCTTAAAGAGTGCCAATTCAACTTGATTCTAATAATGTCATTGCAGCAAATTTTGGAAATTGTCTGGATAGGGTTTTGTCAGGTGAGGACATAAAACAAGGCAATCAAAGTCCCAAAACAACAGCAGTAGAACCCTCTTTGCAGAAGGTCCCAGGTTCCCAACACAACAGCAGTAGAGCCCTCTTTGCAGAAGGTCCCAGGTTCCTGTGCAGCAGCTGGGATTGGGGCAGCCTCCATGTGTCCCATGCTCCATCTCTAGGCCACTGCTGGGCTATTCTGAGGCTGTTGGGACACTGCAGCTGTGTCAGAGCCATTTGTATTTATCTTTTCTTTCTTCAGCTCCTTATGCTACATCAGTTGTAGTTTGGAAAGCCACTCAGCATCCCTCAGAAATGCTCTGCAGTGCCCCTTCCAGCTCATGCAAGGGCAAGACTTTTTGCTTTGTGCAAGGAATGACATGGTGCTACAAGGGTAGCTTGAAGAAGAGGTCAGATAGATATCTACCAAGGACTTCAATAGGAGGCAGCCTGTTTCTTTAGAGTCTGTTTGCAGTGGAAGTAGTGCTACTCTAAGTGTGCCTTCTGCTGAATTCAAGATCTTATACATATCCTAAGCATTAATTAGTAACCCACAGAGTGTGATGTATCTGACCTCTTTACAGATCTTTATAATTCCAGTGGAGGTGTTGAAGGACACTGCAGGACCATGGGGTGAAGATTGCTCTTTCTACCCTCCAGCCTGTCTGTGGCACTCTCATGTAAGGGGCAGCAAAGACACTGCTTGCCTGGCTGCCTGCCTGCAGGATGAAGCTCTGTTGTCTCTGTGCTGCTGGCACAGCAGTGGTTGCAGGTGACATAAATGAAAGCCCATAGGAAGACCCTTACCTCGAGGCCATCCAGCATGGTGCTGGGGTGAGCCTGGCCACCGGTGATGATTGCCCATGGGTTTTATTCTGGTGTCAGTGGAAACTTGCCCACCAACTAGTTTTGGACCCTGAATACCCATCTAGATTCATTTGTGATGGCTTACAGTGGATATACTATCTAGGCAAGTGTCTTTGAGCATAATCCTCATTAAAGAGAACTCAGAAAAGTGACTCTAGAGGCATTGAGTCATAACTTCAGCCACCTCCTCTTCCAGGCATCCTGCCCATGCTGATTGCTTCTGAAGTGAATGTGTTCATTTGACTGGTACACAAAAACAAACCCTAGGGAAAGGACCCTGGCCCAGCACTGCAACTAGAAGCTGGTTAATTGACCAGGTTTCCCCTCCTGCATTTTGTTTGTGAGTGTAGCAGGGAGTGGAAACAACTCCAGCTATTTGCCAATAGGTCCCTGCAGGCTGGCCCATTTGCAGAAGGTCACCTTGGCCCAGAAGAACTGAAGGCGATCTTTAAAAGTAATGTTTAGATAAAAGTAAAGGCAGCATAGGCTGGTGGAGGGGGGGAGTGGGAAACAGGAGACAATGGGTCTTATTTTCATTACAGTATGAAGGATAAGCCCAATGAGTAAATAACACAGTTCATAACTCAATGTGGTATATACATGGTTATTTTGCAGAAGCATGACTGTTTGCTTCCTGGACTTGTGATTTTGTTCTGGTGGGAACAGCAAGCACCCCAATACCATATATTCCACAGGAACATAAAGATGAATCACATACTTCAAGGGAACAAAATGGCACCTAAATAGATATTCAATAAACTTGCTTAAAGTGGGTATTTTTATAAGTTATTTTCTGTTTACTGGAGCCCGATAGTCTTCTAGTGGAAATTATATCTGAATATTTGGATTACTTTTTTTTGTGGTTATCAAACTGCCAGAGAAATTAAAGAGTGATCAAAACTGAGATTGTATTTTACTTTTCTTGCAGAAATGAAAACACCCAAAATGTCTTTTCTAGGTCAAACAAAAAACAAATTCTGATGCCAAGACATATAAATTATCCCCACTTGGGGAATTTCTAGTGAAGGCACATAAATGAACATTTAGAAATTGTTCACAAAAGCATCATGGACTTGCATCTCTTGTGTCCCCAGTGAACACAATGTATTATGTGCTGTTCTTCAGGAGACTGTTTCAGTCTCTTCCATCAAACCTCAGTTTCTCTTGCATGCAGCTCTTCAGTGTGTGCTCTGTTTGCTATGCATTCAAAACCTTAGTCTCTAAGGTACACAGTGTTTCAGGATCACATCATGGCACTGGTTAGAAATCAGCAGTCTCCATACACTGTGTACTTTTGCTTATCCATTTGATTAAACGATTATAAAAGAATTTAGAAAGTGTAGTGAAAGATTGATACTATTAAAGCACTTGCAGGCAGAAAATGCAGATCAGTGCAGTCTGTGAAGCTGAGAAATGTGTTGTGAGGATGTGCAATCTTTCATTAAGTGAGCTCAATCAACAGAGCAAAAAGTCCATCAGCAGCTACATGCAGTTAACCTACACAGCACTTTATACCTCCCTGTCATGCAGCAAAGGCATATTTTTTTCTTAGCTTTTCAACTCTGGCATTATGAGGAGTGTCACTGGTTTCAATATGTCTTTAAGCCTGGGGACGTATTTGCAGGATTACAACTTTAAACCCCGATTTTAGTACAGTACATTCAGTATGTTCACAAACCTCACTGTCTTCCTTAACACAAAGTGACAGAGGTTAAATGCATGCTCACTCCTTTGAAAGTTCAAAGCCTTTCTTTGTAAACTGCTTGAGGTGAGAGGTGTGTCATACTCTGTGTTTAATAAGGAGTGGTACTTATTAAGCTCATCACTTCTGGAATACAGCAGTGTTGGCTGGTTTTGATCAGGATAACACTGCCACTACTCTATCAAGAGAGCTGTCAAAACCTGCAATTTGTTCTCCACTGTAAACAGAAAAAAACTCTGAATGCATGTTTTGCTAATACACGCCTCAAAAAAACCCACAGATTCTTAAAATATCCCTTTCAGACAAGTAGTCTGTTGGCATGGTCTGGAGTAACAAGTTTCAAAAAAGAGGAAATTCAGTTCCTTGCTCAAGTAGGTAGTGTGGGTACTGCTTGGAGTCATTGCCCAGCTTATGCCATGAATTGGTGTCACCAGCTTCACTTGTCTGATATCAGCATCCCGTCAGTTTTCTCTTTGGTGCCAGAACAAGGGCTGGATTATTAAATATTTTGCACTCTGGCCTTGCCACAAGGTCTGTTTAACTTATTGTGTGCCACTGGACCATGACACCCTCCATCTTGCCTGGTATACCCAGTGAGGGTGTCTTATCTCAGTGATTCTTCAGGTGCTAGCAAAAGAGAAACACACCTGTGCAGTGCAATTAATCCCTTAGTTGAATAACTGTCACTAGATATCTATTTCTGTTCCATCTAGAGGTAGATGACTATGTTGGGGCAGTCATCTGTGGGGTAAGACTGGACTGTCTTTAAGCATTGACTAAGATATTCCAAGTTTTTTGCTTTACCAAATCTTGCCAAAACAAGCTCTTTGAAGGTAAAGCAGATAACACATAGTAATATTCATTTATTTATTCATATCTGGTTTTCTTTGAAACTAACAGTTCCTTTTTTCCTCTCACATCTCATTCACCAGCACCAGGTAATGCCTTCAATTGGTGTGCAGCCTTTACCTATCATATATCAGCAGATAGGTAACACCCAGGATCAGGGGGCCCCTGTGCCCTGCCTCACTCATACTAATAACATAACCCCAGGTA